>OU015492.1:164996359-165088859 GCA_907164885.2 Dolomedes plantarius
TAGATAAATTTATTTACAAAATAGCAATTAATTATTCTGTACCTACTGAAGCTTTCAACCCTTGGAAAATTAATTTACTAAAACTAGTACAAGCTAAATTACCCAATAATAGTAATAACATTAATAATCCTTATAAATACTTTAAAGCTGCTATTACAAAATTACAAGATGACTTTATAGTCACTTATGTAGATAAAGCAGCCAACAACTATGCTATAATTTATAAAAAATATTTTGCCATATGTTTAAAAAAACAGTTAGAAAATAGTGATCTTTTTCAGCCATTAAATGAAACTACTAATATTATTATTAAGAAAATCATAGCTAAATATAAACTACTAGGTATTTCATCTAACATTTATCATTTTCCTTATATAACTTTAGTTCCAAAATTTCATAAAACACCTATTGCTTTTAGAGCAGTAACCTGTGGTCATAATACTTATGCTACAAAAGCAAGTAAATTATTATTAAAATACCTTAAATTAATCTATAAAAATATAACATCTGGTGTTTGTGGTATAATTGATAATAGCTATAGTCTAATTAGAAAACTACAAACATTAGATAACTGTAAATATATTGTAACTTATGATTTTAAAGATCTATTTAATAATATTGATATAATTGATTTAAATAGAATAATCATAATGTTAGTACAAAATAATATTCAATACTTAAACAACGAAATTAAACTAACTCGTTTCAATAGGCTCCTAGAATTAGTAACTAAACATAATTACATAGTTCATAATAATAGTATATACTTACAGTCCAAAGGTGTACCACAAGGTGGTAATGCTTCAAGTATGCTAGCTAATTTATACTTATATTATTTTGAAATTAATAATATAGAAAATAGCAATTACAATATATTTAGATATATAGATGATATAATAGTAATAAATAAAAGTAATAACCCTATAGACTTAAATTTTTACCCTCCTAATTTGGAACTAATTAAAAGTAGCCATGATAATATTAATGTAAACTTTCTAGATATTAATATTAAATTAAGTACTAACAATAAATTTACTTATGACTTATACGACAAAAGATCTGACTATAATTTTAATATTGTTAAATTTCAAAATTATCTAACCTGTTTACATAAATCTGTTTTTAATAACATTATTGTAAATCAGTTAGTTCGTATAAATAGGCTATGTTCTAAAGACAATAGGATTAAGCATATTATAGACTTGAAAGCTGTGCTAAGTCGTAATAATTACCCTGTTAGTCTATCCAAAAACATAATTGGTTGTTTTTGTTTTAATGAATAGTTTGTTCTGTTGCATTAATAAGTTAAACATAACAATAGGTTAAAATAAAAATAATAACTACTAAAAACAAAAATAAAAACATAAGAAAAATAAAAAAATAATTAACTCATAGTAGTAACAATAATAAAACTAAATAAATAAAGGAATAATAGTCTTAAAATATGGTAATCTAAGTAAGTCTGTAACTGAGTATCCACTACCTCAATGGTTGCAAGTTATATGACGTCAGTCATCTTGCGGTTACAAGTTCTTAACTTCCACTCTGACTAGCGCCAGGCTTGGTGTTCTTTGGTTAAGTACTTTTATTCAAACTTAATTCATTTATTATTCAATTCTTCTGTTAATAATGGATTGTACGGTGTCTGAGTGTGTTTATTTAATAGATCATACTCATCAGAAACAATCCATTGGTTTTTAGACAGTATTGACACCGCTGATGAAGAAATGCTGTCAAAAACCGTATTCATACTTTTCTTTACATGTTGGATGTTCCTGGCTTCATGTAGCTTTAGAGCTATTACTGGTTTTCTCTTTCATCTTATTCTTATTTATGTATATATATATATATATATATATATATATATATATATATATATATGTATATATATATATATATATATATATATATATATATATATATATATATATATATATATATATATATATATATATATATATATATATATATATATATATATATATACAGAGAGAGAGAGAGAGAGAGAGAGAGAGACAGAGCACAATGATTATGATGATTATTCAGTACAATAATCATGACAGTTTTTCCAAGTCCACTGTTCCCTTGGGCTATAACGCGTGTTCAAACATCAGTCGTAGACTGATACGTACCGCTATGTATTTTTCATGTTAATAGCTTCATCAGCTCTCCATACGTGATGATACAGATAATAACTATCCCCATATCCAAAATTAACTCTGCTTTTTTAATGACGGTAGAATTTTTCGTGAAAACAGAAGTGGAATGGATCCCGTCCCCTCTTTGTAGTTCAGTTTGCAGATGTATTCTTCTCGCGTTTGTTAAGACACTATGTTGCAATTAATATGTAAGAAAACTTTCCCGGCTGATATCTGAGTATGCGATAGAATGTTCTATTTCCTGGAAAAGAATCTCTCCGAGGAAATTGAATGGAAAGGTTCCGAGATTAAAATACTTTTATGGTTCTGTGATTTAACTATCCATATGGTCTCATGATCAAATGATAACTTCTTCAAAACTAGTCGTAAATATTCATATTATGCGCGACATTACACAGATAGTACTATTTGTATACAATTTGTAATCTAAAGTCGAATGATCCAAATTTTTAGGTTTCTAATCGCACTTTCATCTGGCGGATATTTTTTAGAAATATTTCCGGTAATGCTTTACATGTCTCGGTAGATCAAAGATTTGATTAGCGGCTAACTTCTGCAAACTACCATAAATGCATCATGCAGAATTATAGGTTATAATTCTACTGATGCAAGTGACACTTACCTCAAGGCTTTAAATTTGCATCAAGGGATGAATTTTAAAACTTTCAGGCTTCAGGAAGTTTAGAACTGATCTGTATAGTGCTCACATTTCCGAATTTAACAGATTTTTCCTGTGGGTTTATAGTAGCCTCCCTATATCTTTGAAATTAGGTACAAAAAGAAAAAAATAGAACCATCAATTATTTTCTTATCGTACTTCCCTGTGAAACTGCCAGAAACCTACTTTCCTGACGTGGGGGGCATTAGTCCCCTTTTTACCCTCTCATCTTATCTTAAACATTAATTTTCCATCGTTTCATTTTCCTCAAACTTTTCCTCTGTATAATTATCTTTGCTCATCTCAGTTTCCTTTCCAGAGTGATGGCATTCCTACAGAGTATGTCCTCACCAATGTATCGTAGGATAAATTAGACATAAAGTGAATCTGGGAGATTGAAAAGCTATTTTTTCTATATACATATATAAAAATTAGGACATCATGAATACTAGGGTATAAGGAAATGTTTCAGAGATTGAGTTTTTAAGACTCTTAAGCCAAGGATTTTGTTGAAAGAAAAACTAAATGCGGAGCAGTGCAAATTAAACGCCAAACAAAACCAGTAGAAAGTTTGAATATAACATCCCAGAAAATTTTTTTTTAACTAAAATAAAGCAGCCAATATTTTTCAAGACTCGTCTCCGACATCATATGGAGGTTGGCGTCAAGAGTTTCCACAGCGTGGGCTCGGATTTAAATCCCGGCTTAGGCATGGACGTTCCTGCGCTGTCCACTCGTAAGACGTGATAGTTGTATACCCACAGGTTGCAATCGTAATAAAGTGCTGCCAACATCGAGGTGTGAAAGATAAAATGTCATCAAGACAAGTGCATGCCATTTTAGAAAATATATTTTTTTAAATAACCGCAATTGAAAATAACAAAAAAATTAAAATAAACATTTGTCATTTTATAATGCTATGTTAGAAGTAAACATTTTAATGATTTCCTCCATGCTCGCTTTCTTTTGCTATCCATGTACAGATAGTTGGATTTTTACACCAACAATGCAGTGTGTTGGTCATAGGTATTTAGCTTTCTTTATTTTTTTCTGGCGATATTGTTTATTGTCCAATCATGGATCTAGTGTCAATGTATCAACCATCTACCAGAAGCAGGCACTAACCTCACATTTTTAAAACTCGGAAACACTGTCCTTACTATACCAACTTACTACACCAACATGAAGGCCATTCTGTTGATACGTAGGAATCTCATATTTTCACATCCCCTCCACCGAAAACTTTATCGAACGTTTATGTTTCGCTTTTGAATTGGAGTCTGTGATGTCATTTCGAATCACTGCTAGTATCCAGTCACAAATTTTGAAAAGTTTGTTTTTGCCTCTTAAATATTTTGAATTTAATGAAGGATACTTAAAAACTAAAGAATTTCAAATGAAAGTATTGTTTTCTTCTATTTTTAATACTGAGAAAATAAAAATTTGACTTTAATTTAGTTTCGGTATTTGGTACTTTCTGAAGTAAAACGAGAAGCCGCAAAAACTCACTGTTGCCCAGTTTATTAATATGTAAAAAAAAATATTCGGTTTTTATACTTTCCCCAGAAACAATATCAAGTAGTAGTAAAACGATAAAGAAACTGGCAATGATTTTGTCGAAAACTCTGTTTAGGAGTAAAAAATATTTTAAAATTTTAAAACCAAAAGAGTACAAACTTGAAAAAAATATATGTTGTTGTTGTTATGTATGGCAATTTCTGGAACTTAATCCATTACACTTGCAGCCGTGACTGCTGGCCATTTATTTAAGGGGGTACCGTATAGGTGGCCAGCATTACCCCCTACAAGCCGGTCCCGTAATTTAGAACCGAGTCAAGTGCCGAGACCGGGACACTTGACTCCGCACCTCCAGAGGTAAATTTGAGAACTTAGAGGACTTTGCAGCCATGGCGGATTTTACGTGCACCAGCCGAAAAAAATATTTAATTAGATATTGTGCATATAGCATACATTATGCTTGTTTACAGTGCGTTTGTTAGCCAAATAACACCATTTGATAATTTTTTCTGCGTAAATGGGGACCTCACTTGAATTCTACAAATTTCCAATGACTAGAAGTACATGGTTGGAAGACTTTGGAGTTAACCGTTTACTAAAAAAAATTCTTTTAAACAAACGATATTACTCTAACAAGAAGATCTGTAAGTAAACAAAAGCAAGACTAAGTATCAATAGCCATAATCACATTTATTGTGATTCCCTGCTTCTTCATTTGACCGACAGACTTTCACCTATATTTTTTCCTATTTTTGAGTTTGAAGGGGAAAGTGAATATGGGCGTACACATTCCGTAAACAAGGAAGGCTTTGAGAAAATCCATCAGTCATGCCTTGGAATGAAACAGTTTAACATTAAGGTTATGGGTCACGACAACACACAATTGAAGGATACACATCCACAAATAATTTCTGCCTTAAGACCCGTGCGTTCTATTTTCATTCAACACTTTCTTCTGTTTACCAGGAAGGTGCGTTTGTTTGGACGAAGCTGTCATCGATTTTATTTTTGTTTTGCTTTGTATGTGCTATCTATCACCCATAATTTTCGCCCCAGAACTAACAACTCCTTGCAGAGGTTTTCGGATGCGGTCCTAAACTTACTTCCTCGTAACGAATGTGCTTTGTGTAATAAGTAAACTCGATAAATTTCCCTTCGATGGTCTACGGAAAATATTAATATGCGGCTAAGTGGTTATGCACCTGTTTATTGAAATTATTAAGTTTGTTAAATTCACACAAGCATGAAATTTCAACTTTCAGTGTAATACCTATTCTTGCATGTATGAATAATAGTTCCAAATTTTACTTTTTTAACAACTCTTCGGAAGACACCATAGCGTAATACGTCTGTTGTAATCCTTGATTTTTGGACAGATGCCATATTACAAGTAATACCACTTGTAAGATTTATCTGAGATTAATATTCTGCAACTCTCTTTCACAGAATCTTGCTGCTATTCAAATTTACCTGTCTTGATGACGAAACTTTTATGTGGAAAGTGGGAGAAGCGGTATTTATCTGAAGATAACATGGCACCGATAGCATAGTTAAGAAAAGTATCTGTAGAGCTTTCTAGTTTTTTATTTGCTGAAGAAGCAATATGGAGTTTACTTTAATTATCTAAACAGCTCCATATCCAGAGCGCGGTGGCCCAGTTAGCAAGAGCAGTGGGCCAGTGATCTGAACGTCCCTGGTTCGATGCTCGTTGCTGCAAATCCACCACCGTGATCACTAATGGTGGCTGGGGCACGTAACATAGCTCGTGGCTGCAATGTCCTCAAAGTTCTCAAATTTATCTCTGTAGATGCGGAGTCAAATGTTCCGGTCTTGTCACTTGACTCGGTTCAAAATTACGGGAACGGTCATTTAGCCAAGTCGGAATCCAGCCCTTGTGGTTTTAATTCAAAACGGGAGCTTCCCCTTTCAGCCCAATAGCCTATTAGGACCTGGTGAATGGAACCTCCAACCAGGGGGCATTAGCAACAACACAACAACAAATCCATATCCTCGTTGTTGTCTTGTAGCCCCAGTAATTTTTTGAACCATAAAATAACGATTTATTAGACCTGTAAATGGCTTAAAAATCTCCTCGACTCAGTAAAACAGGCTCTAGTAACCACTAGCTCACTTATCTAAATCCTCATCAGATACCTCTCTTTTCTACTTTTCTTGACTATGCTATCGGTTGCATGCTATCTTCAAATGAATACCGCATCTCTCACTTCTCACATAAAAATATGGTCCTCAAGAAGTTGTTCCTTATATCCCTGGGGTACAGTTATGAGTCCCCCAGTCCGGTGTCCATGAAAATATAATACAGTAAATACAAGAAAACACACACGCAGGAGAAATGTTTATTTTCTGGCGAGATACATCTACGATAGAAAGCAGGTTTTTTACAGATCCTCTTTTGAGACCGGAGCTCCTTCGTTGCAGGTAAAAGACTGACTTTTACCCCAGTATTACAGCCATGCCGTTTGTGGGGTTCAAATCCGTGCCCCCGCGTGGCGAACTTCAAGAAAATTAAAATGGCTTAGCAATAAGATTCCGTGAAGGAGTTAAAGATTTTCAGAATATTTATCTCAGATACACCTAACATGTAATATTTATCAAATAATTATAATATTAATTTATTTTTGGCCATAAAATTAATTTTTGTCTAAATTATTTTTTCGCAAGTATTTGATACTTAACAATAATTCAACCATAACTATTGCGGTTAAATTATTGTTAAGTATCAAATCTCAATGTTTGTGTGAATTAACACAGCTAACATGGTAATGATTAACATAATAATTGACATTTTTTATTAACACTATTAGTTACCGTGCTAAATAGCGCAATTAATCATAGTTAAATAGTGTAAATATATTTTTTACATTAAAGTTCGCTTAAGAAATTACGTGTCTTCCTGTCTAGTTTGAAAGGAAATAAAAACCTTCAGCCACAGAGTTCAATATGAAGTGTCCAACCTTTGGCAATGACTACTGCAGTATAAATTTTAAGCTTATTTTATTCTAATTTCTCTATTATCTACAAAATAAACTGAGGAAGCAAAGGAATCTGACGGATCCTTCCGGTAGCTGCACCCATTTGGCATTATTTACATCTGTTTAATAGGAAACAATTTGAATATATTGCAAATATGTTGGGGCATTAAATCTTCAAGCAAGAATGGGTATTTTTCAAAGCACTGCGTAGAGCATAATTTATTTAAGTATACCTATACTTAAGTATACTATATTATGCTAGTATACTTAAGTATTTTTTTTCCAATGCGGAGGCACTTGTCGTTAAACATTCGCCTATACCACGCCGCAATTTTACTGCCCATTTTATTGTGGGGGCACCATATGGGTGGACAGCATTACCCCCTAAGAAGGGACGACACGAACGGAGGCATTTTTCGTGGCGCAACGCCAGGATTCGATCCGAGCACCCTCAGCACCGAAAACCAGCGCGCTGTACCACTGGCTCGCCACAAGCCCGTATACTTAAGTATAGTATTATTATTAGTATTATTATTTTAGAATACTTAAGTATAGTATTATTATTAGTATTATTATTTTAGAATACTTAAGTATAGTATAATTGTACAGTTGGCTCTCTGTTTAACGACTTTCAGTGGACCGTGAAAAATCGTCCTTAAGTAGAGATCGCCCTTAAACAGAATTTGTGAAAAAAATAACATTTCCCATAACGTCGGAGGGGCCGGGACTGGGAAATTTAGTCTTTAAATAGAGATCGTCGTTAAGTAGAGCGTCGTTAAACAGAGAGCCAACTGTACTATACTTAAGTATAGTATTATTATACTATACTTAAGTATACTATATTATGCATACTATACTATGCCTTTGCATCGATAAAATACACCCAAAAGTCCTTGAGGATAAAAAATAGCAAAAAGTACAGTCCGAGATCATTGCGACATTTCGTCTAAATTAATCAGAGCAGAAATACAATAAAAATCAAATCGTACTCATTTGAGAAGTGATGGAATTTTTGCTGAGAGTCCTCACATTTTAAAACCGTATCTTGTTTTTCCTTTTCTTTTTTGGCTCTACGTCTCTGACATCTCACTCTTTAGTTGAAGTTCACTCTTAAGTGAAATGCAACTCTTAAGTTGAAGTGAAATAAATCCAGTGCCAGCTAACCTAGCAAGGTGAGTCCCTTGATAGTTATTCTGCAGATGAACCGCCATTCTTTATTTCGAAAGAAAAAGAATTTCTGGAAAGAAAAAACATTTACTTGTAAACTAGTTTACAGAAACTGCACTCATACATACTTATCACTTAAATCCTACAGTATGTCTCTCACAAAAGAGAATGCTATCAATTTATTGTTTCAAAAAGAAGTGGGGAGAGGTGCCATTTACTTCCTCGAGGTGTATGTACATTTTATGTGTTACGAGCATGCAGGCATTTTGATGGCTGTTTAGCATAGTCCCTTCTTTAGTTGTTACTTCCTTTTGAAAAGAGGTACGGACTACTCTGTAAGTTTTAAGGAAGGAGAGTGAAGTCGATGTAAAAACAGTCATCCAATACATTAATACTTTTTAACATAGGATTACGTTCCTCCGGAAAGCAAAATTTCAGGTGCTAAAACCGTCCGTCCGTACCTCACGAGTTTTAATTTTGGTAGAGTGCCAAACCCAGTCTGTATCGCTTGGATAAGCAGTAAACAATTAAAGAGAAAAGTACCAAAATACGTCAAAATTTTGACATACATATATGTATATACTATATATATATATATACGAACATTTATACAGATACATATATACATAACACATACATATATATATATATATATATATATATATATATATATATATATATACATACATAAGAGGTAAGCAACGATAAGAAATCCTATGTCAATAACCCGCGGTAGTTTCGTTAGAAGAGACTACCTGAATTTTTTTTCCTAATTTTTTTATTGTAATTAAAATAGCTACTTATGCTTGTACTTGTATTTCTAATAAAATCATTGTCTCTAAACTTCCATAGTACAGCGCCTTGCATGCACCAAAGAAAGGTCTCATACTTCAAGAGGTTTGTTGACAGCGTTCATTTGGGGAAAGAAAAACCTCGAAATATTTTATACAAGTGAGTGAATAGAATTTCTCATTGGGAATTTTCAAAGCTTATACGGCTTTTATTATCTGGAGTTGAGCAAGATACTTACTTTCAGATTTATAACGAAACACAGATTTTTGTTCAGCTCTTCACGTTGAAAGCCATATCGGCTTCAAATATTTATGATTAGAGTTTTATTTTAACTTATTTAGAATGAATATGTTGTAGGTTTTCTTTCCTACCTTATTCTACTAATTATGGGACAATAATTCTTAGTGCACTTGAGGTTAAGCATCCCCACACACTTCAAAAACTATTTCTCAGGTTATCAGAATCAGACAAATTGACGATACTAATACAGGGTCATCGAAAAAGGTGCCTGTGATTTTAGTTGTGCATACCGGAAACAACAATCGACCGATCGGATTTTGCGTAGCAGCAGATGATATGCTAGCTAACTCTGGGAGTTTCATTTTTCGATGTTATGGTGGTGACTGTGACTGCGCTGCGGGCATGCGCCGACGCTGTGACGTCGTGCTTCCTCCTACATGGGTTTTGAAGTTGGATAGGAAGGGACGGTCCAATTTTTTGGTCACCAAGAAGCCTCGATTTGACCCGTCTAGACTTTTTTCTATGGGGTTACCTGATAAACCTTGTGCACGCTGAGAAGATCCTGGACTATGCCATTTATCGGACAGAATCACTGCTGCAATAGCGACTGCTTTTGCTATGATCGCTACCTGGATGGAGGTCGATTATCACCTACATGTGTGACGAGAGACGAGGGGTGCTCATATCGAAACCTACAAGGTAATGTCCAAAACTTGATTAATTTCTGTACATTTTGGTAAAATAATTAAACATCATGAGTTCTATTATAGGGTTCTTTATTTCACGTTGCAATCATGGACGCCTTTTTCGATTACCCTGTATATTCTACCATTTCTCATTGCGTATAATCATATACCCTACATTTGACAATGTCATATTACTACTTTTATTGAAGAATCGATATCATTGATTGGTAATTTTTCTATACCCGCAAGAAAGGAAAATCCGTTAACTTGTAAAATATAGGGTGTCCGGGCTAAAGTTATCCAAAAGTTATGACTTATTTTTACGGAACTACCCATTAGAATTTAAAAATATTTATTTAAATTGAAAGAACATCTCACCAAGTTTTAATATCAATCATAGATTTCGACCATAGTATCATAGATTTCGATGTGTACAGCTTTTGTAGCACGACTGATGTCTAAATGGTTAATCCAGTTCTCTCTAAGTGTTTCGTAGCATATCAGGAGTTATTAGACTTTTTTGCTTGGGGATTCATCGAATCCGTTGTGTATAAACAAAAAACTGAAACTTTGGATGAGTTGAAGAAGCATATCATTCAAGCAATTCGTGTAATAACTCCTGATATGCTACGAAACACTTGGAGACAACTGGATTACCATTTAGACGTTTGTCGTACTACAAAAGGTGCACACATCGAAATATATGATACTATGATTGAAATCTGTCATTGATATTAAAACTTGGTGAGATGTTCTTTCTATTTACATAATTATTTTTTAAAATTCTAATGGGTAGTTCAGTGAAAATAATCCATAACTTTTGGATACCTTTAGCCCGGACACCCTGCACTGTTGAATAATATTTTCTTTAGAGAGAGATCTCGTACCCTAATCGACAAACGATCATTTTCTTGGATCGAAGACCCATTTCCATTCTTTTATTGGTTATTAAAAGTTCTTCAACCTTTTCTTCAGAATTTTAAATTATTTATTAGCGGAGGAGGGATATGGTAAAAACACTATGTTACTTTTTCTTGGCTAAAAATGAAGTGGAACTGTAAGAGTCATTTGAATTCAGAGCATGTGAGCTAAACCAGAGACGGAATAGCATGAGCGGTTTTTCTACCTTCTGAGGTGTAAATAATCGCTACTGGTGTCAACATACAAGGTCGAAGCCACGGAGTTCAAGCAGCCCAAATTGGTTTAACTGTTGTTGACAGAAATTTGTCACGACCTGTCGTCTCTCGCGGAAGGATTTAAAGAGATCATCTGCTAAGGGCAAAAAAATAAAAGATCTAGTGATATATGTAAGGAATATATCGCATAATGGCTTCGAATCTAACTCGCATTTTTTTCTGCAGAAATACTGGGGTAAAAATCAAAGTAAGCTTCAGAATCAAATGCTGATGAGACGCTGCAAGAAGTAAGCTTACTTTGTGCTTGGCATCAAAGCACTCTTTTATTTGCATAAAAGTTATTTTTTCAACGCATTTATTTACTAAGACAATTTACTCGCACTTGGGGATAGGGGAAGAGCGTTAGATTCGAGTAAGCACGGCAATGTGTGTAATTCAGTGACGCCATTGGGTCAGTATAAAAAAAGTTATTTAAAATAGGGTCAACTAAATTTTCAGCCTGCTAGTAACAGTTTTGTGATTATTTTATCATTCTAATGATACTAATTAGCGTCAGAAATTTGTTTCATTTTACAAATTTTATTAATAAAATCTGGAAATTATGGAACCTCTTAGTGCTTTTAATTTTAAAAATTAAATTTACCAAAATATGTATATGGTTGAAATATTATTTTATTTATACATTTTTAATTTAACAAAATCTTTGCCCTTAATTTATCTGATAACTTTTTTCCTTAAATGTAAATATTAATACAATTATTTTTAAAGACAAAAAGTGTCAGAATTATTTTTGATAAATAACTTTGATTTTTAGATGAATAGAAAAAATATAATGAGGGAATATATAGAGAAGGAGAATGAACTGTAATGAAATTATTAACAAAAAGTGTAAAAAATGGTAAACCTTAAATTTATGAACGGATACTACGATACTTTACAACTTACAACGTTACAACTCATTCTTTACTCTCCTCTTTATGCCTTCAGATAGTTTCAATCTATATGTTCCAAAGACAGGTTTGAATTTGTTAGCGTGCATTTGTCCTTATAGATAAAATTTGCTTTGTAATATCAATTTTGACATATAGATATAGAATTTATATTTAAAAAACAATTCTAATTGCTAAATATTTATTGTAAGTTGTGTTGAAAGTATATGAAATAATATGCATAGTACATTATAAAACCTAGTCAAGAAGCCTTGTGAAAAAAATCACTGGGAATATGGTCCGCATAGAAACTATAATATTAGAATTAGATATACTTAACTGAGCTTGTGTTTGAAGAGAGAGAATGCGCTTGGGTACTTGGATAACTTTCCCTAGAGGGCCCAAAATATCTTTTACAGTCGTTCAGCAAGATCTCATTCTCCTATAAAATCATATGACAGGCTTGAGAAAATAATTACGGGTGAATAAATTAGAAAACGCTACAATTATACAAATTCTTTTCGAGAATCTGTTCCATCGTAAGAAGGTCAAGCTTTTACAATGCTTCTGGAAATTATTATATTCCCATATGTTTTACTTCAGGTTGCTGTTTACTAACCCTATTGGATTCGCTCACCCCAATGTTAACCTATGGGGAAAATTTGTCCAAGGATTGCCGACTTTGATTTAAAGAATTATTTTTAAATTATACTCCGTAATAGAGAAAGAAATTTTACACTTTGGGACATTTTTCGTTTAAAAAAAAATGCAATATCTAGTAAATTTAAGTTTTTCGGGGGGGGGGGGGGATCTGGTATAGTGGATTTTAAACGCTCATAAACTCCTTTGGTGGGCGAAATTTTTAAAATGAATCCTGTTGCAAGGTGCAGAAAAATTCAGGCTATCTTGCAAATACCATCTTTATTTGATTTTCAGCATTTATGTAGCTGCCAATAGTAGACACATTTTTCTCCATAGGTTAACACTGAGGGGAGCGAACCCAATGGGGTCAGTACACAGCAGCCTTAGACACTCTAGGCTTGATACGAGTTTTTTATGTATTTTATCTTTGAAAATATTTGAATTCGATGAATAAGTTCCTTGTGCAAGAGGTTTTCATGCTATAGGGGGATTTTTATTTAAGACTTAAAAAAAATAAATTTTTCTGGGTTTTTGAAATTTGGCCTGTTTTTAAGATCCGAAATGATGTCACCTCGCTTTTTCTACCAATTCTACCACTTCACTATTGTTCTCGGGTTCTTTTGTGCGTCTACCTTTTGGTCTACAAATATCAGCGACGGTTTCAGCAGCATGAACTCTAGTGTAATGTACAACCATTGCAAGTCATAAGCTATACACGACTGGTTATGTCTGATATATCACAGCATTTGATTCTAGAAATAGGTTATTCCGTCGAAAAAATCGCTTTTGCTCCCCACACCTAAAAAATAAATAAATTTTAGGTCATTTGCGTAAACTTAATTTAAAAATCAACTTTATTTCAACGGATATCGCTTGCTCCATAAATATGAAATATTTGCATAACCAAGAAAATCTTATTTATGGAAAATGTATAAGAAACATTCTAATATATTTGGAACTGCACTCTCTGCAGGGAAGACAACGTGTGTACATAAAACAACCAAGGAAAGTGTATGCGTAGTAGGGATAAAACGTAATTAACTGTGTTCAGCTCAACTTATTGACTTCAGTGCATTTAGAGTTAATAGATTTTATACCTAATATCATTCTGAAGTACATACATAAAAATGATAGTTAACACTAGAGTACGTGCGATTTAGTTTTCTCCACAAAAGAAAAACAACTTCTTTAAAGTCAGGAAAATATTTTTATCTTTCATCTGGAGAAAATACCGAGGAAATTACCCGGAATTTGGCTCTGCTTTATTACACGATAACTTCCTTATTTCTAAGAAAAAAATACTTATTAAATAATTTTCCTACTTGATCGCACTGGGAATAGCTCCTCATTCCACTCATTTATTTACGTATCTCTATCTGCCACAAAGGGACATCAAATTAAATGACTCACTGTCTGCTTTTAACTAACATATGATGTAATAAGACATTAGTTCTTCGCGAGTCTACTCCTATTTGTATAAAAGGAAGTAAGACTACGTACAGATAACAAGGGGAGATTTATAAAGCGAGATTCTCCTTATGAGCAAAGTATAGGGCATGTAATAGAATTTTCTAAAGGGTTTTTAAGTGGTCTCTTATGCTTTCACTGATTGAAAAACACGAAATAGCAGGAGCAAAAATTTCATGGAGAACAAATTGCGTTAGCATATTTTATGAAAAATTTACTAGTTTAAAGAATATATTTGTCTAATAATCATTTAGCAAATATGTTTTGCTAGAATGATTTACCATAGACTAAAAAAAATAAATGCAGACAAAAAAATATTATTTTTTAAATTTATTGAAGACATGTACTATGTGTGAAAGGTATAACTTTATATGAAGGGGGTTTAGTCAATGATACGTTCAAACCAAGTTCAAAATACTATCGGTTGAGAATGAGAGAGTATTGTAGCTCAGTATAGTATGCTAACTATCCATTACAAGTGTGCAGAACTCAAAATTATACTTTATACCCATTGTGACAGATCAAGGTTTCCATCGTTACTACTTCTGCAAAACTCTTCTGAAGTATTCGTGGCAAAAGAAATAATTGTATAGTGTAGCATATCTCTCCAGAGCAGCCACTAGTCAACAAAGTAAAAAAAGATGGCAACAATGTGTGAAAAATATATTTTTTAATAAGCTCGTTAAGGAAAATTCAGAATCTCATTCGTTATCCTCAATTTTTGATTAAGGGGACAGTGGACCTTCAAACCTAACTTTTTTTGTTTTGAATGGATTTGCTTGAAATTTGAATATGTGATTAGTATCATAGATATGTAAAAGTGGTTATAATTTAGTGATGAAATATTAATAATTTATGGATTATGAATTATTAATTATATTAAAATTTGGCCTAATTAAAAATGTTACATGCGCATTTCTTTTGCATATAATATGGTAATTTTTATTTACAGGATACCTTACAGAACTAACAATGAAACTTATTGCTTATTTTAAGCATTCATTAAAAATATAAAGAGAAAAAATAATAATAGTGAAAACACCCTTTTTATTACGAAAAATACCTATAAATCATCTTTTCAAGTACAAAATTTAGAAATTCTAAACTACGAAGCTTAATTATTTTCAATAAGATTTATTTGATATACAGTTAAGTAAATAAAACTTAAATTTCAAAGAAATACGATAATTAGAAATGCGCCTGGAGCAGTTTGAATATTCGTATGACATGAAAATTTTTATTTTGAGAAAAACACATTTAAAGTTATTGCTATTAGTAACCACATAATATAAAAATTAAATACAAATGCCTATAACTAGGAAAGTAATCACAGAAATAAAAAATTCTTTTTGCAAAACATTCCTGCGCGTCCGTAGTTTCACAATTCAATAAAATTTTAAAAAATCGAATTTTTGGACAATTTTGAAAGTCCACTGTCCCCTTAAGAGATCTCATGCTAGAGAGCTTTTTACTAGCTTAAATACAAGATCGGCCGCAACATTTGAAATTTTGAACTTTATCAGGTATAGTAACTCATGTATACAATCTGTACCATTAAGAATTCAATTAGCGTCATCTTATTGAGTGGAATTCTTTGTATTTCTACTGCATTTGTTAAGTATTTTCCATAGTATTATACATAAAAGTTTTTGTAGTATTATATTTTATATTAATATAACGTAACTGCATGGAATTGAATGCAGTGGTTGCTAAATGACTCTATTGTAGAAATAAATTGGGCAAAATATTTCTTTCTTTTGAGGCATTTTATATGATTTCCATTCTTCTTATGTAAAAAGGAAAAAAATACGTTTTAATATAAAGAATAAAGTTATGTTGTGAAGGAATAAAACTAAAATTCATGAATATTTTATAAGTGTAATCTTTTACAACAAGCGCTCTAGATCAGTAACTCCAGACATGCAATCGATTGGATCCCGTAATAAAATGGAAAAAAAAAATTGACAACATTCCATTCATTTGAAGCAATGGAAGCAGTATTATAGGGACTATAGCAGTATTATGGCAGTATTATGGGGATACTCTAGATTTGTGTGCACGGCCGCCATCTTGGATTTTTTATGCGCCAACTTTGGCGATTTTACCGTGTTTTGAGGAGTGGAAGAATTCTCACCAATGTGTTTTAAGCGATGTTTCAAAACGCTGGACTTTTTTTTAGCTTTTTTAGTAAAAACCACCTGTTTAAATTATGAAACATAAAAATTTTTGAAAAATCATTTAAACGTTGGACTTAGATTTATTTTGGGTTTTTATAAAAACCACTTTTTTAAATTATGAAACTTGGAAATTTTTTTTAAAAAATCATTCTCAAATATTGGAAATTTTTGGTTTTTCCTTTAGCTATTTTAATAAAAACCACCTTTTTAAATTATAAAACTTAGAAATATTTTTGAAAAATCATTTAATCGTTGGACTTAGATTTTTTTTAAAATTGGCATTTTCAATGAAAACTACCTTTTCAAATTATAAAACTTAGAAATTTTTTGAAAAAAAGCATTCGAATATTGGAGTTTTTTTCCACACCATCCAATGCGTGTTTTGTTTTTACGTGGTATCGGCCGTGATGAAAAACTTCAATATTCGAATGCTTTTTTCAAAAAATTTTCTAAGTTTCATAATTTGGAACGGCAGTTTTTATTAAAAATGCCAAATAAATAAAAAAACTAAGTCCAACGTTTAAATGATTTTTCAAAATTTTTTCTAAGTTTCATAATTTAAACAGGTGGTTTTTATTAAAAAATCTAAAAAAAATTCTACCGCTTAAAACACATTGGCGAAAATTTTTCCACTCCTCAAAACACGGTAAAATTGCCAAAGTTGGAGCAAAAAAAATCCAAGATGGCGGTCGTGCACACAAATCTAGAGTGGTCCCGAAACTTATTGCACTGAAAACAGAAAAAAATAATTCCTCATCTCACGGACAGCTCTGTTTGCATAGCACTGGCTTCGAATTAACAGGACACTGGTTCTATTCTTATTACGAGCAGATGAGGGTTATTACATCGACCTCTAGAAAGATGGATCATAGAATCTTCAGGGAGTAAAAAATCCCAGCACTGTCAGAAACTATAGAAAAATTATATGTAATGTTAAAATCCTGCACCACTGGCCTAAAAAAAGAAGCATGTGAAAAATAGAATTTCAGAAATGAGGTTTCTTCTCATCTGTGGCATAGTTCAGTTAATAAAGATTTCTGCCCCTGGAGACCCGAGTTCAAATTCAAGGGATGGTTGACGCTTGACCTTAAATATACAGGGAAGAATAAAAGCAAAATATAACAGATTATAAATTTCAGAATGAATTTCCTTTTATGCAAACTTGCGTTTTAAAAGATGAGCAAAGAGGTGTTATTACAAACGAATAAGTAGTTAATTTATGACAAGCAATTCCTTTAAAATTTTTATTTCATTCGAGAATCTTTCAGTTTGAAGTTAATTTACCTTTCATTTCAATGCACCCGCATTATATAATACGATTTAAAAAAATTCTAATTATATAACTCTCCAGGTATGTTTTTTTTTCTGCCAGTATATGCCCTGTAAAAAAAAACATATTCTCTGCAGGTGTATGCTTTTTTACAGCGACAAATTACTAAAACTTCCGTCATTTCTCCCGAATGGCAGAGACAGATTGTTCTTTTATATATGTTTATATTTGCGTCAACACAGGGGTCATAACTTGTGATCTTGCGGGTCAAGTAGTTAAACCAGGAGACATCTGGTCGACTGCAGGGTAAAATAGTTGAAGTATAAAAGAGGGTATGTAATGGGATATTTTTAGCAACGGCCCCTAGGTGGTCCGTGTAAACAACATTGTTCCTTCATAGAGTAAAACATTGATCTGAAGTTTAAAAAAAAAGGAGGTTAGTTGTTAAACAACTAGGACATAGATAAGAATAAATACAAAAATTAAAACGTTTTGGGTGAAAAAATATTATGATACTCGAAATGTGAAGCCTAAAATAAATAAAAAAAAATTTCAGGTAGTCTCTTCTAACGAAACTACCGCGGGTTATTAACGTAGTATTACCTATCGTTGCTTACCTCTTTTGTATGTATATAAGTATGTATGTGTTATGTATATATGTATCTCTCTCTCTCTATATATATGTCAAAATTTTGACTCATTTTTGGTACTTTTATGTTTAACTGTTTATGGCTTGGTCCAAGCGATGGGTTTGGCGCTGTTGCCAAAAATTATAACTCGCGAGGACGGATGGACGGACTATTTAGCGTCTGAAATTTTGCTTTCCGAAGGACCGTTATGGAGGAACGTTATCCCTACATTAAAAATCAAACAATAAAGTGATAAAAAATTAATAATATAAATGAATGAAATGAATGTTAAAATTAAAATTAAGTGGATTCACAGTTTTATTTACTTTAGGAAAAATTCCAGTTCAATTTAAAAATATGTTTAATACGAGCAAGTGAGAGCCGTTGAGTCACCAATTAAACCAAGTTATGGTAATTACTAGCTAATTTCTCTAATGGATGGAAATAGGCATATTATTAGATAGTTTGGTTAAATATTTCAATCTTTTACTGTCATTGAAAATTTAGGAATGGTAATTAAATATTACGTCTTATTTATCTGAATAACTTACTGGAACTCGTCGAAGATTGCTTTTCAAGACATTTTCGGAAGTGATTTGCCATGTTTCAAAAGATCTCACAACTCTCTTTTTTCCTGGCTTAGAGCCATTAGAGCTACCTTACCTTGCTGACATCATTTAACTGAAAATAAAATAGTTTTCCCATTGAAAAAAAATTTCTCTTTCAGCCAACAGATGGCAGCAACGAAATTTAAAACTAACCTGCTTTCTTTTGTTTAAACTAAGCTTTGAATACACTAAACAATATAATCAAAAACATCTTTAATTCGCTAACTTGAGGCTAAATTTATTTTAGACTTGTTTTACTCTGTTCCTATTTATATTAAAGGTACCATAATCTCACAAACATGGCTCTACAGAGTCTTTTCTGCTGCTTTAAATTACAGAAAAACAAACTCAGGATTATTGAATTATACAGATTTTTCCTCAATTATCTTTCTAGAAGATAATTCCAGATCTTAGAATTCGGAATGAGCATTATGAATAATTTGCGTAAAAATTTACATTATTTTATAATTATAAAGCAGGATGGGTAAATGACAACAGGTTATACATAAGGTTATACATAAGGTTATACATAACTAGCATCCATAATCACAATACATACATATTGAAATTTCAATAACTACATTTTTAAATGTAAATGCATAAGAAACTATTAGACACAAAAAAATATTTTCTAATATAATGCCGCTTTGGAGACATTCTCTGCATTCGTAATTGAATGACTTTATTGAAGAAAGAGAATGGGCAAAATTATCCTCGCATCTTGAGCATATTATCTGCTGCCCATACCTCTTTTGTTACGTTTTTCCGACCAAAGCGTCACATTTTCTCTCTCTGTGTGTGGTAATCTATTCATAAACTCCATTTTCGCCTTTTGTATGACAATGTGATTGACAGAATAATGGATGCGTAAAGTGAGCTAAAAAAATCGCTTACGATTCACATCATGAAATTTTAGCTTGTTTGCATAATGACTCGGCTGCATTGATTCTCATGAATGCATAGCATTAAATTTCGAACAATATGATGATGATACTGCTGACCCAATTTGGAACTTCGACTGTCTGCTTCTCAAAGACTCGAAGGGGAACCTATGAGAATTCTAAATATGAATTTCCCTTTGAAAGAAATTATGATGCTGATAGTTACTTGGTTTCCTATTTTATCCGTCACTTATTCTAACTCTGTGTTATCGCAATTTTTTTGTATTCTCAAAATTTCCTGGAGATTTAATTTTGAACGATTATGGCTATCTCAGTTACCTTTAAACATTCAGTACTTCCTCCTGCCAAACGTTTTGATAGTAAAACGTTTTGATGACTGAATGCGAAATTTGAAAATAAAGAACTCCTCTTATTTAGTAGTCAAATGAAGCATGTAATGAAGTTTGTTGTGAAAGTACCTCGTTTCATCGAGGTTCTATTTCTATATGGCATGGGGACAATGAGGTAATGCAAAAAATGAGTCGTCTCTTTACTACACGAGCATAAATTTATTTACAGATTTATACAAATACAGCTTTATACTTTACAGCTTTATACTGTAAGTAACATAACATAAAAATTACAGAAAACTCTGAGCATGAGGTGGGCAAGCCTACAGCATCTTACCAGACCCCTGACCTTACTACTACACTCGATTCTAGTTACAGACTAATTAATTCACTGGAGAGCTTGCTATAACTAGCCAGACCTCCTAACGTTACCAGAGACGCTCTCTTTATGCTCTATTCTAATGAAAGAATAATTAATTCACCAGAGGTGAGATGAGCCTGCTTTATCTCGTCAGACTTCCTAACGCTACCAGAGACGCTCTCTCTCTCTGCTCTATTCTAATGAAAGAATAATTAATTCACCAGAGGTGAGACGAGCCTGCTTTATCTCGTCAGACCTTCTAACGCTACCAGAGACGCTCTCTCTCTCTGCTCCATTCTAATTAAACAATAATTAATTCACCAGAAGTGAGACGTGCCTACATATCTCTCTTCAGACCTCCCATCCCTACCAGAGACCCTCTCTATCTTTGTCTCTCTGACTGATTGCCCGACGATCCCCACCACCTCCTTGGGTTTTTCCGCCCACGCAACCAATCCTCTAATTGGTATGGGAAGGAATCACGAGGTACATAATTTGCGCTTTAAGCAATGCTCCTTCTCAGACATTACACTACAAAGTTATTAAATATGAACTTAATTCGTTTAAAATGAACAATAAATCGTGTTTTAAAAGCACATAATCTCAAATATTATTTATAAAACCTGCTTAGACATTTAGATTTTCTTCTGAAAAATATCCGTTATAATTTTACGTGCTACATGTTCAGCTACATTCTTTCCAACAGCTTTAATTTCTATTTCTAACCTTTTTCTGAGATTCGCAGATAATCCATAAATCAGATAACCTACCCACGGATAGTTGGAAGATAGGTTAAGTTAATCTTACAAATGAGATGGTACAGGGGGATTCAATCGAAAGAGGCCCCGAATAATCTATAAGAACTCTCATTAGGATGAAAAAATCTGAACCAAAAGAAAAAATACACCACATACCTTGACGCATGCGTAATCGATTGCCTTACATGCAATGCTAGAAGTGATATCAGTTTTCTACCAGACACAATTCGACGGGGCGCAACATGTTTCTGAACGTATTTGCAATGATATCGGGGGAGGGGGACAGAAATTTCCCGTTGGAGGTTTTCCTTAAAATCTTCCGCAGTGAGAGGCTTGATCCGATAGACTTTTCCCAAAGGTAAGAGTCTGATGGTGTCAGATCCGGTGACCGTGGTGGCCAAGTCCTTTTGAAATTACCCTGTTGTCAATGAAGGGCTCAATTTCCTCCATGCTCCTTGTCGATGAGTGGCACATTGCTCCCTCTTGCTGGAAGTAACCTTCCATTAATTCGCGATCATCCAGTTGATTCACGAGCTGTTTAAAAATGTCCAGGTACACATCGGTATTCACGGTGGTGTAGAAATAAAAAATAAATGAAAATGGGGCCTATAATGCGAAACCGAGATATCGCGCAACACCCCAACTTCTTGAGCGTGGAGTGGTGGTGAGTTGCAAAGGGATTTTCAGCTGCCCATAGGGGTGATTTTGCGAGTTAAGATAACCCGACTAACGGAACCACGCCCCATCCGAGAACCATGTGATGATGTGATCTGCCTCTACTGAGGAGCACATTTTGCTTTGTTTTGTTCAGATCGCTTCGTCCTAACCACTGTTATTACAGAATATCGGGGGCCTCTTTCGAGTGAATCACCCTGTATTAGTCATGAATGAAAAAATCTTCCGTATTTAAGTTATTTTACGTATCAAAAAGTTTCTTTCGTAGCTTTCGGCTTCTGAGTCTAATAATAGAGGATTACATACTGACAGAAGATACCCGTATTCGAGTTGCTGAATGCCAAGATATGGGCTATTGAAAATATTTGAGAGTCTTTTGGGCTTATTGGGGTACTGATTAGAAAAGTAATGTGTTAAAGCAGAGAGCCCTGCTGCTTGTGAGACTGTGCAAACATAGGACTTGCGTTACCTGCTGTCTTCCAGCGAAAGCTACAAGTAAGTAAATTATACAAGTAGACTTACAAAAGATAAAAGTCACATGTTTGATTAAAAAAAACTATTTCTTTAGTACCATACAGGTGGTTATTATGTATACGTCATCTACATGGAAGGGTATGGCAAGATCTGTTGCTGGAAGTAAACAGCACAATGAGAATATGTTAACAACAAAGCGAATGTCGCCCAGTGGCTAAGTGGCATCAACCTGCCACGCCGGGTGCGGGTTCAATTCCCCCATAAGACTTGGTTGTATTCTGGGGAGCCTGTCAGTCTTCCGCCGGTTAAAGGATAGAATCTCCCCATGCTAGAAAGGGGAGCTGCAACCCATCGTCCATCGCCGGTGTCATTGTTTGTTAATAAAAATTCTTCTGTGATTGTGTGATTTGTGTTTCTATTTCCTTGTATTCATATGTACACCAGACTAAGGTGTAACAGTCGTCAGCCCCAGGGACATTAGCAAAGAAGAAAAAAAAAACGAATATGTTAATAATTTGCAGACTTTTATTCTCGGAAATTCTATATTACGTTCAGCTTAATTTAATATGTATCACTCACTGTAATTTTTTCCGAACCAAATTTTTTTCTTAAAAGTTCCTTTCAGCAGAATAGAACATTCTTACTGACTGTACAAAAAAATTCCAGTGCTCTGTGATACATGATAAAGAGTTCAAGGCATTTCCTATCTACTCAATTCTCTCAACAACTCTGTACTATCTAGAAACTGTGTATGTTTTGAAAAAAAATTAAACTGTGCAGGCTCTATTTCATAGTTTACAGGAGACAAAGTATCAGATAACAAGCACACTAAAATTAATAAAAACCCGATGCAAGGCATCTTTATAGGTCTTACAGATTCAGGTGAGTTACAGATGTTAAAATTATACTATTTTCCTTATGAATTCATTGTTTCCGTGAATGTTCCCCTCATTTTAGCAAAGTAAAGAGAAATATATGAAAAGCAGTTATAGGATCAGACACTATTGAGGATTAACAACCTTAAAAGTAAGTATATTTCAGATTATACGAGTATAAGTACATACCGTAATAATAAAGCGTGCCTGTGATGTCGGTATTTGTTACTGCATACCACAAAAACGGCCAGTCATGCCATATGCTTTCTTTGAGCAACAAGCAGGGAAACAGATATAAAGGAACAATATATTTATAGCAATTACACTTTTGACAAACGCTAGAAAAATACATAGAAAATCAATTTCCCATGAAATTGTGTAGGTGTAAATATCTCATCTAACTAAAATATATTTTAAAATATGTCTTAAATTTTCAGAGTTAGAATACTTTAAGTTTCTTTCGGTGAGTTAACAATGACACATCGTTTCTAACGTCGGATTACGTTCCTCCATAACGGTCCTTCGGAAAGAAATATTTCAGACGCTAAAACCATCCGTCCGTCCGTCCTCGCGAGTTTTAATTTTGGCAGTGCGCCAAAGCCAGTCTGTATCTCTTGGGCAAGCACTAAACAGTTATACACAGAAAAGTAACAAAATGCGTCAAAATTTTGACTGACTGACACACACACACATATATATAATACACATATATATATATATATATATATATATATTATATATATATATATATATATATATATATATATATATATATATATATATATATATATATATATATATAATATATATATATTAATATATATATAATATATATATATATATATATATGGGCTTGTGGTGGCCCAATGGTACAGCGTGCTGGTTTTCGGTGCTGAGGGTGCTCGGATCGAATCCTGGCGTCGCGCCATGGAAAATGCCTCCTTTCGTGTCGTCCCTTCATAGGGGGTAATGCTGTCCGCCTATATGGTGTCCCCAGAATAAAATGGGCAGTAAAATTGCGGCGTAGTATAGGCGAATGTTTGACGACAAGTGTCTCCGCATTGGGAAAAAAAAATATATATATAGGTATATATATATATATATATATATATACATGCAAAAGAGGTAAGCAACGATAAGTAATCGTACGTTAATAACCCGCGGTATTTTCATTAGAAGAGAGTACCTGAAATTTTTTTTCCTATTTCCTGTGTTACTTTACTAAATAATAATCTTTTCAAAATAGCACACATAAAAGATTAGAAAAAAATTATTGTTAAAATAAAGCCTACTCCTAAGTACACTTAAATATGACGGAAAGGAGGAAGGGACTTCAGCACACTGGAACTAGGGCCTAGATACGAACGTACCACTTTCTATATCGGGGTAGACATCATAACGATTTTAGTTTATAATGAATGGAAGCTGAAAAAGAAAAAAAGAAAAGGTGAGAGACGCAGTTAAATATATCTTCTTTCAAAAAGTCCGGAAGAGCATTCCACCGTTGATCAGGATTTTCAGACGTAAATAACAAAGCGCAAACTGAATGGCGCCTGTGAAAAAGGGAGTAAAAGTGTGTTTGGAGACGCGTGGAAATAAATGTTCAAAAGACAAGGAAAATGAATCTGATATCCCTTTTTATCAAAGGCTAGGACAAAAGTAGCAACCAAGACTATTGTGAATAGAATCTTAAGGGCAGGTATACATATTTATCTTTCTTGAATCTGATTCCAGCCTTTTGTGCCGATCTCAGGCTTCTCGAGATGGTATTTTATGAGACGCTCTCACAAATCGGTTTGGTTTGGTGCAGAACGTGCTACGGTCAAAACTTTGTACCTCGGTCAAAAGTACGGTCAAAAGTTGTTACTCGTGTAGCAAAAAGTGCTACGATCAACTTTTTGCTACACGAGGGCTAATTAGACCGGGACCTACAGTTTAAAGCCGATTCCGAACAGCTGCAAACATCCATGCCAACAGTGGGACTCGAACCCACAGAATCTGGACCGAATGCCAGTGCCCTAGCCATTCGGTCATTGCCTGGCTCTCACAAATCGGAGATCAATTTAAAGTACAAACAAGATATTATTCATGGTCTTTGCATACTTTAATGAAATGTCTTCCACTACCTACTAAATGTAAGAAATGAGACAATATGGCATGAAATATGTACGTGGGAAATAAGTTGTTTACCAACGAGGGGCACTTGTCAATGAAGACATTAATCCGCGAGAATCGTTGGTTGCTTTAAACGGAGGCACCGCATAGGTGAACCAACACCGCCTTCTGGTGCCATGTCAATTTGAACCGCGCACCCCCTAGGGAAGACATCTAGAAGACATGTGAAATATTATCACATTAGATCTAGTGACCATAGGTACACAAGGGCGAATGTAGAAATAGACATTCATGTTACTGTACTTTAAACTCCTTTTAGGTATTTTTAGATTTGTTGTTGTTACTTATGGCAATTTTGGAACTTAATCCATTACACATGCAGCCGTGACTTCTGGCCATTCATTTAAAGGGCACCGTATAGGTGGCCAGCATTACCCCCTACAAGCCGGTCGCGCAATTTAGAACCAAGTGCCGAGACTGGAACACTTGACCCCGCACCTCCAGAGGTAAATTTGAGAACTTGTAGGAGATTGCAGCCACGACAGATTTTGCGTGCACCAGCCGCCATTTGTGTACACGGCGATGGATTTGCAGCGACGGGCATAGTATTTTTAGAATTATTTTAATTCTTTTTGCCGCTAACATCCTATAGTAGTTAGCATCACGAGGTTCCGTAGAGTAAGCATGGGTTCGAATCCCGACCGACTAAGGCATGGACGTTCTTATTCTGTGGCCTCATAAGAAGTGACATTGGTTCCCCTATGCGTAGATACCATAATAAAGAAGGCGACAAAAATCCCGGTTGTCGAGTGGACGAATGTCAAAAGGACAAGTACCGACCGCATTAGAAAAAAAAAGTTTTGATTTTGTAGCCGAACTTCCTGATTTTAAAATTGGTTATAAATTTGTGTTTAAGGTTTTCCAAAATTAGAGGATATATCTCACAACTTATATGAAAATGATAATTAAATATCAAAAAGAATATAACTAAGAAAGAGAAGTTTAATTCATGTTGACTGAAAGAGGTTTCATAGATTAATAAAGATGGACATATACAAATATTTTGATATACATAGTACTGACTGCAAGGAATGTTATATAATGTGGATCTGCAAGTTGTTGTTTTTCATTCACTGTGAGTTCTAAACATTGTAATTCCAGCTGAAAAGTTTGAAGAAAACGCTATTCCCATTTCATATTTAAAAAAAAATCATATAAAATAATAACTTTAATAATAATGGTCTTTAAAATAATAATTTTAATAATTTTCATACATTTTAATACTTTTTCTTAAAAAGTAAATATTCAATATTTTAGTTATTCATTTAAGAATATTTATAAATTTATGCAGAAGAAAAGAGTTAAAATAAATTGTTATACAGCTTTCTCTAATGCGCTGCATAATTTTATCGTTATTGGAGAAAAATTAAAATAAAGTACAAATACTCTGCCATTGTAAACTATGGCAGAAAAAAATTGGTGGAAAAAAAAATTATTGTAAACTATACCATTGTAGTATTATGTATGAGGTTTTAGAAACTTATTCAAATCATCTCGTTTTATTTACAAGGTATGTATTAAAGAATGATAAATTGATGATTAATGATTTAAACTTATTGAAATTTAAATTTGAAAATTTATGCTTCTCGTTATGTCATCTCGCGTCAAAAATATTTTCTATGTTTGTGTTAATATTCAAATTTGAAAGGTAATGATGCAGTTTAAAAACAATCATTCAATAAACTCGTAAAAGAATACAACAGAAAGTCAAACATCCACACACCCAAAAGCATACAAAAATATATCTTCTTTCGGAACTGTCAGCACATTTCAAATTCAGTCGTGTCACCGAAATTACGTGGTTTGAATGAGGTTGTTAAAAATAAAACAGAACTGCTCATTTTTTTCCACTAACGGAGTGTTATCATGGACGCATCCTAGAATTTAAATTCCGGAGATGGCAACGCAAATGAGAGTATAGCCATCGTATTTTTTGTCTGTTCGCAGCCGGATTTAGAATGGCCTGGTTCAAAGTCAGTGATCTTTCCTGACCTTATGGAAGGTTGACCTTAACTTGCAAAAACTACTTGCACATAATTTGACGGCGACTGTCTGCATTTTCTTGTCCAAAGAAACAAAGAGAACTTTCAGCATTCATAAAAACCAGAATAGGCACATTAATCTATATAATTTTTGCACAAATCACTGACGTATTTAGGTTTCAAATAGAGTAGAAACCTAACACAATCCTACAGAAAGCATATTTACAATTAGAGTGGCATTAAATTTGGAAATGGATTTATCCAAATGCTAGAAGATGGTTATTTTGAGATAATATGTATAATGGAAACGATAAAATATGTAAATTTAAAGCACTTCCTCCCACTTTACGAGTTAATATCTAAACAATATTCTTTTCTCTCTTTTTTGAATGTATAATAGAATGTAACTGAAGTGAATTTCCATTTAATTGTCTTTCCTAACGGAACTCTATTGTATGTACATTAACAACTAGTGTACAATTATATTTAGATACGAATTTATCTGTGTGGTAGAAGAGCATGAATGCTTCTCAAAAATGATGTTCATAATAGGCTTTGCAAAACATATTGAAATTTGAGGCTGTTACACATTTTACTTGTCGGTATTTTAGCAATTCAATTTTCGCTCTCCTAATGACTTTACAATAGAATCTTCATCTAAAAAACTTCCCATTGAAAAGTCTTACATTTCACAAAATTTTCTGCAGAACCTTGACTTTGAGTGACGTTTAAATGAAAATTTATTCCCACATCACAGAGAAAATCTTTTAACAATTTTTTTTATAATAGATGCATTCCTTACAACTGAAAATTGGAGTCTAAGATTAATAACATTTGAAATGTTGGTACCCACCTTTCTTAATACAGTATTTTGTTCTCGTGATGTAATTCATCTGTAAAATATGTCTTTGGGATTTATAATTAGTTATTTTAAAGAAATTTGCGTAAGGAGTTTCGCTAAATAAAGTTTTGTGCCCTAAACTTGTTGTTTTATCAATTTTATACCATTAGTTTCCAAGTGGTTGTACGTAAGTTATTTAAAACTTACATTTTATTTGTTTCTTTGACTTTATTCTTTCAACACATTATGAAAAAGGCCAAAATCAGAAAAGCGAGGTGTAATCGTAATCGAAAATCTCTAGTTTACTGCCAATTCAGATTTTGAAGCGATGTATGTTCTCCAAAATTTTTGTGCTTCCAATCTTGTGGTCTACTAAATTATTACCAAAAGTTAAATTATAAAGAATTAAAGTATTAATGTTAAGAAACTGGATGTGAACGACAGAAAATTTCACTAAGGGCGTTATAACTGGATGATTCAGTTTAAGCTTACATAAATTTTGTTTATAGTTTAAATTAAATAAATGTTCTAATCAAGTGATGGACTCACAGTAATGGACTTTTCGTGTTGATTTATCAACTCCATCTTAACAACTTTGTTGTTTTTGAAAAACAGTTTTTATTAATTTCCACTCCATTGGGTCAGATGAGGGGTCCCAACCATATTAATCGTAACAAGTTGTTAACTTATTCCCATTCAGGCAAAAGGAATTTATTTCAAATAGGATAAACCGGACCACTTCAAATATGAATTGTCCATAGGAAGGTTTTTAAGGTACAGGTAGCCCTCCTACAGCACGGCATCTTACAACGCGGTTTCTCTCTAACACGGTCGGATAAATTGCGGAAACCGTCGCATAACACTGCAACCTGTAACACGGTTTCGCTCTAACACGATCAAAAAAAAATTTCGAAAACCTTTGTAGAACATTGTACTTCTACAGCAATAGATAACAGGATTTGTATTTAACACATTTAAAAACTAAATTACCTTAAAATAATGACGGAAGGAATAATGAACTTTAGTGGCTTTACGTGAAAATGTATGTACAAATTATAATTTATTCATTTATAACTCTATTCTGATATCATAGCGGAAAGCGTCATGCACAGTTTACACGTGTGGCGTAATACCTCCACGTGGACGAAGAAGTGCGAAGGAGAAGTCTGTAGATGGAAAACCAAGTGTTACAAGACGGAACTAGAGGAACTCAGAGCGTGGGGTGAAAGAGTCTATCTTAACGTTGGTGTGTTTAGTAGTGTGAGCCGGTAAGCTACCTGGTAAGCTAGAGGTGTATATATTTGCAAATAGAGCCACCCAGCTGGGCATCCTGTATGTATTTTGTCGTCTGTGTTTTTAGTTATAGAAAAGTATCCACCAAATTTCTTTCTGTTCTTTATTTTAACCGTTAAGATCAATACACTTGGTTTATTTTCAGTTTGTTACTATTAGCCAAATTATGAGAAATTTTAAAAGACGTTGTAACAGTAATATATACATATTTTTAAGTAAAGCTATCGAGGTATTACTTATATAAAAAGTGTTCAAATATAATGAACTATAACGACCCCAACTAAAAAACATTGAAATCAATGAGTCTCTCACATTTGAATCTCTCACAATCTGTTCTTCCCGGTATATTTATAAAAATCTTGTAATTAAAATTTCTACACGTATTCCTATTGCCTGTTTTCTTCGAAATTTAATGTTTAAGATAATGGTAGATTCTCCAAATTCTTCTTCCTCAATTCATTTAATTTTTATTATTATCATGTTTTTATTAACTTGCTTTCAAGCACATGGAGAAATTGAAAGAAAAAACAAATAAAATATTATATAAGTTAATAAGACTCACAAGAAAAACATGGGGCTTTAAACCAGAAATTATAAAACAAATTTATAAAATAGTGATAGAAAAGATTCTGCTTTATAGAGTAGAGGTTTGGTACAAAGAACATATTGTATTTAAAAACAAATTACATAGTTTACAAAGGTCCGTTTTACTATCGATAACTAAATGTTACAAAACGGTTTCAACGGAAGCTATGAATGTACTAGCGGGTTGTATACCCCTGCACTTAAAAGTAAGAGCAATCAACTTGTTAAGTAAATTATATGACGAAAACAAGGAAATAATAATTAAGGAAGAAATATTTAATGCTGAAAATTCTGAAACAAGAATTAGAATTTTAGAAGATATAGATGAATTAATTAGCATTGATTGGACATTAGATAAAACACCTAAAACCGATCACATCTTTTATACAGATGGATCCAAGAAAGGGGAAAAGTTTGGTGCAGAAGTGGTTTACTACAAAGGAGATAATAAGGAAATCTTCAAGGAATGACTAAAAAATGGAAATTCCTATATAGCTGAACTGCATGCCATACAAATGGTAATAGAAATTATGAGGGAAGGAATATTAGAAAAAGCGACATTTTTACCGACTCAAGGAGTGCGATTGAAGCACTAAAGTCAATCACGTATAAGGGAGAAAAAGCAGCTTACATCAAAAGAATGCTGAAAAAAGAAAAGTTGATTATTTTCCTACACTGGGTTAAAGCCCTTGTTGGAATAACAGGTAACGAAGAAGCGGACAAAGCGGCGAAAGAGGCATCTGAAAAGGAGACTATAGATAAATATTTTAAAATCAGCAGGAACGCAATTAAAAAGAAAATAGAAAATAATGAAATTGAAAATTGGCAATATGAATGGGATCATTCTATTAAGGGTAGAAAGACGTACCAAATTTTTAGTACAGTTAAAGAAGATAGATTATTCGGAGATTTTAAGATAAATCAAGCATTAACGGGCCATGGTTCATTTGCTGAATATCAGAACAGATTCCATAATAAACCTAATACATGTACATGCGGTGAGATTCAAGCTGTAGAACCTATTTGACTGCATAAACTTTAGTCATCTTAGAGTGTTTTTACCTGCAGATATAACAAACTGGGACATACACAAATTCTATACAGATTTTTATTGTAAAATTTTTATTAAAAAGGTGATTTCCATTTTGATGGATGAGCATATTCCTTTCTCCCATTCGTCATAGTAGCTCAGTTCTTGCTCGGTTACTTTTTTTTTTTTGGCTATTTATAGTGCTACTTACCTGAAAATATTGTAATTATAGTGAATATAAAGTTAAGCAGCATATGTTGATGATTATTTGATATACTATGTGCAGACAAAACAATAATATATGAAGGGCGTATGAGGCACAGCATAACGGTAGTGCTGGAAAGTATGGTTCACTGAAATGTTTAGTTGTATGAAATATGTTGTATCGAGCAATGATTAATAGAATATTGTGAATTATTTGAAACATGTACCAGGTGTAATGGAATGGATAATTTAATATTCTATATCATATAAAATAGGAAAAGCAGTAAAGATAGCTCTTTAATATGCTATAATATAGTGTCAAAAGGAGTTAAAAATAAAATGAATACCGATATCATGTTGTAAATATGTATATGGTATCATTGTATGTATCAGTGTAACGTAAGATATATTTTACAATAGTATATTGATAATTTAATGTGATTTTATATAATTGTTTTTCAAATTAGAATTAACAAATTGGAATGGAATTTAATTGTGAATATAAATTGCAACTGTGTTGTAATTAGTAAATGGGGTTGTGCACTGTGTCGCAGTTAGTGTTGCGTATTAAGTAAATAGTGATATGTACAGTATTAAGCAGAGTTGAAGTAATGTGTTACATATAGGGTATTATTTATTTACAGTGCACTTACGTTGTGTATTATTGTATAACCCAATGACAAATATAAATATAACAGGATAATACTTAAAGTTAAAGAAGAAAATGTTGCTTTGGTGTGACGGCCCCGCAGGTCCTGAAGTGGACTGGTAGGAGCTTTGTCAGCAGGAAAATTCGCCGTATTATCTAGCGATAGGAACGGCCAGACTTAAGAATCCTTAACTTGCTTTCTTGTGTGTTTGTGTGTGTGTTTGTCAAGTACAAATCTTGCAATCGTTTTTTAACTAACTTCCCGACTAGCTAGACATTTGAAACTTTTAGAATAGCTCAGAACACGATGACATGCATTATTTTAATACTTTTAGCCATCTTTAAGCAGAATTAAATAAATTTTAAGTTATTTTCAATTAATTTTGTTTTGTAGAATGGTGCAGCCATCTATTGGCCGGAACTTGAACGAAAAGTGAAATGCAAGTTAACTTCCAATAAACTTCATTTTCTTTCAAGTTGATGGGATAATTCATCAAAAAATGTTTTAAAAAGTATTTATTAATACATAGAATTGTCAAGATTATATGATTCAACAGAAAATTTAAAAACATGGTATATAAAAAGTTCTTTTTATATTGTAATTATTATACAGATAAATACCAAAGAAAACTCTCATTTTGTATTTGATCTAAATGACAAATGGGTTGAATCAAGTATGAGACTATATTACATTTTCTGAACGTAATCTATGTCCCTTACTTGTTTTTTTTTTTTTTTTAAGGTAACTGCCTACATTCGGAGTCAATTTTTTTTTTAAATAATTTTTTAGAGGATTTTTCGGTCTTTTATGGTAAAATAGCATTTAAAAATTAAAAAAGGGAACAAAAATTTACCTGTAAATAGCGTACTTTTTTATAAATTGGTCAATTTGAAGTAATTTTTAATGAAATTTATCTAAAACGCCTATCACTCTGCACAAAATCCTAATGTTACTATTTTAATTTACTCCTCACACATGATACATACGACAGTTATCTTCCAAATGACCCACAATCTAAAAGAAATTTTAAAATGCAAAAATAATACACGCAATTTTAAGTTCCAATATGAAAATTTTACCCGATTCGTCATTCCTTTCCTTATAAAAACAGCCCCAAATAAAAAACTATTTATTATACTCCAATTATTGCGCATCATTTCATTGACAATAGCTTCTAAAGCATTTCTTGAAAATTTTATCAAATTATGTACTTTATTATGTGAAATATCATGATAACCGTAGAGATCTGTGCTAAAAAACACAATTCTGAGAAAAACGCATTTAAAGTTATTTGTCACTTATATTTTTGTAGGAAAGATGTTTTTTTAAATAGCTGTAACTCTGCTTCTAATTGATGTAGAATGAAAATCAAATCTGTTGTGAAAAGAGAAAAGACTGAATTACACGATTCTTGCAAAAAATAAAATTGGTCAAAATAGTCAAAAAAAATGACATTTTCAACGTAGGCAGTCACCTTAAATCATTTTGTTAGTCTATTAGAAAAAATGATTTACAGAAGCATATAGATACATAAATTAAAAATTCATTATAAATAATTAATTGATTTGAAACATATGCAAACCACATAAGAGAAATTGATTCTGCGAAACATCTTCACGCGCACTCTTTAACATAATTCAATTTCGGTTTTATATTTATTTCATTGGTTTTATTACAAAAGTTACAAGTTAATTATTTTCGTTTCGTGATGACTTGATGAAATACATACTTTAAAGGAAATCCAAAAAGGGCAGCTTAATAGAAACATCTAGACGCTAATAACCCCGAAAAGGAAACTTAGAATATTCTGGACCTTTCATTTACACAAGCGTAAGGCGTAAATCTTAAACCTATCATTTAATTCAAAAGATCAACTCCGGACAATGGCCATGCTACACTCGTTTCAAACTTTCCTTAAAAGCAAGATTTCCCGTGATTTCACAATTTGGAGAGACCTATTTTAAGACTTCGTCGTGCTAGCTTTTACGCTCATTTACAGTAACCGTTATATTGGATATGCTTTTGTTTCTAACGCTTGCCTAGCTAACTTTGTTTAACCTGACCTCATACCCTAACTCAAAATCATCAGCAATGGACTACATTCTGCCTCTTTCACATTAGTTCAGTGTTAGTTCAAGCTGATTTACCATCTGATAAATTTTAATCTCTCTGAAATCTCATTTGGGTGAGCCAGTATTTCATAATACTGAACAGTTCGTTGAAAATTACTTTCAAAAAGTAAGGAGCACGCATTTGTAATTTATAGTTTTAAAACACTGAATGGGTTAATAATACGTTTACTCTAAATCTAATTGCTCAATAATGAGAGGTATTTATTTTCTGTCATTTTTTCCGAATTGTTTTTAATATTGCCTTCTGGGAGTGTATACTACCTCAGCTATTCGTTTATTCGTCAGCTATTTGACTACCTCGTCTATTCGTTTTAAAATAAGGGTAATCATTTAAAAATGCAAAAAAGGAAGATTGACTGTATTTATTCTTTTGAACTTTGAACCTTCTCCTTCAAAAAGAGGGTGTGGGGCAAACCTTAAAATTAGTTAAAAAGAAGTAAAATATTTTCCCTTTCAAAGAAAAAAACTACATACACATAGAGAAGTTCTTTATTCTTGGCACGGGTTTACTGAGGTTCATGAAATAATTTTCCCTCAATATGGACACAATCCTTTCTCTTCAAATTGCATATTGAATTTTTAATTTAGTATATTGAATTTTTTTTCCATAGTAGCTTGAAATTTGTTAAATCCCCTCTAAGGCTATACAACCTCTTTCGTTTCACAAAAAGGTTGTGTTTAAACCTTCGTTATGGAAATAAATGATAGTACAACTTCAAAACAAACAAACCAAAAGTGTAATAAACACGTGCTACAAAAATATTTTTTAACATAGGATTACGTTCATCAATAACGGTCCTCCGGAGAGAACAAAAACTGTCCGGCGTCGCGAGTTATAATTTTGGCAGAGTGCCAAACCCAGTAGCAGTAAACAGTTAAACAGAAAAGTACCAAAATGCGTCAAAAAAAGGGGGGGAGCAACGATAAGTAATCCTACGTTAATAACCCGCGGTAGTTTCTTTAGAAGAGGCTACCCGCAGTATTTTTTTTAATATACATGACTCGTGTCAATAAGAAAGTGAAAAGCGAAATTAATATGTCCAATTCTGTACGAAAATCTGTGGCATTATGGCAGATGTTGATATGTCATTTTTTTCCTGTTTTCGGCAAATTAAAAAAGTAACTTTTGTTGTGAAATATAAAATCGCTCAATTAAGCTTTCCAATCCAAATATTTTTTAGTTAATATTCATATTCAACCTCAAGCATATGGCTGGTTTTCAATGAAAATTTTCAATTAGGGACTAAAATATTCAATTACCAAGTATTACCGGGTACAAGTATTACCGGGACCAAGTATTACCTCTTTTATGCATAAAAGTATTTGCCAATACGAATAACTTTGTATTATTTCATAACTCCACTATCAGCTTTTTCCACATCAAAGAACCAATTTTAAGCGTGAAATATCAACTTAAAACATAAAACTGAATTTTTCCGACATATGAACATCTGCCATAACGCCACAGAAATGTGCTGTTAAATTATAAAAAGAGCTAGATTGGTTATTTTACTCGCATATTTTCCTTTTTTTTCCACCTGACCAACTTATTACAATCTTCCTTTATACAAGTTACACAGTTTGACTACCCCTTGATAAGCGTCTAAGTTTTAGTACACGATCTCGTGTTTTCAACACTTCGTATTGTCTGGAAAAATTATCTCTCCTAGCGTTGTTACATACTATGGGTACTAAACCTGAAGGCTAAAATTGGAAATAAAATTGCCCTTTTCAAATGGCATTACGTGAAAACATCATAAGTGTATACTTTTCAAATTTTTCATTGTGCTGTCTTCTCTTCCATTCAAGGAAACTATGATGTGTAGTTAAGATAGATATGATGAGTAAAAGGGGAAAGGAAAAAATCTTCCAAAGGTATAGTTATTTCACAATAAGTCTGGGCTCAATCAATCAATACTTACATAAATCCTAAGGCAGTTCTGTGAAGAACATTTAAATAATGACATCGTTACTTTTAATCATGACTGAATTAAATATTATTCATTGGTTTCAACTGTCTTCACACATATTTTTATAGATTTTTTTGCTTACAAACTATGGGAATAATTTCTTTTTAAAAAAGTTCGCATAACTATATAGGTAGTGGGAATGACTGTTAAGCTATGTATACTATTCAATTCTATCCAAAAACTTAAAAATCCTATTGAAACGATATTAATATTGTAAATTGAATTAGTTTTTCACATCTATGTCAATTTTATAATATTTGATTAATTGCTTTTATGTCTATTTAGACTTTACACTTTTTTTTAAAAGGAATCGGCATTTACGGTATTTCAACTTAAGAGTTCATATTCACGGATATTAAGTCACAATAAATAAAATCTACAACCACTAATTTATATACTGACGCACAGTAGAGGATTAAAAGTCAAAATATATATTAAATATAAGCGATTGAAATACCCGTTTCTTCCATCAAAACAGGAAAAAAGAAATCTTAATAAAGCTTCTCTACAGATTAAACTTGCCGAAATAACATATATAAAAATAAAGTAAGCTGTATTCGTCTTTTTTTTGTGGTTGCATCCAATAAAGAAATTTAAACTTTTAGCCAACCTAAATAAGATAGTGCTACCCAGATCATGGAAACTATAAATTAAAACTAAGGCTTAAATAAAAAAAACCAGAGTATATTCACACTCTACTTGTACATATAACTAAATGTTAGATGGATTTAAATACCACCAGCACATACACTACCTAACAAGCCTAACCGGGGATCACAATACCAAAACAACGTAACGTTAACTCCGAATTCTCTCTCCGCAACGAACTTACCTTACGACAGCTACTTCCTACACATGGCCCTAACTTGCATCTGCGCCAGATCCACAAGCCGGGACCTTGCTAAGATCCTTTGAGACGCAGGTCTCTGGGCTACCGAGTGGATAAGTCCAGTTCTTCATATGACTCTTTGCCTTTTCTTATAAATAACACGTCACTAGTCAACGACTTACATCCAAATAACAAAAAAAAATGTGATTTTTTTTCTCCGACATAAAAGGTATATAATATGGAAATAAGTAGTTTATGAAATAAGGAACCCAGTCATAACATCTTTTATGTATGCAAATAAGCCTTTAAAATTATAAAAAAAAACGTAATACTTACGATAGCATTTTATCAGTGTGCAAATCATGTCTTTATTCTTACTTAAAGTAACCTCATTGTACAATAATTATAAAACTTTCAGCTTTCTGAAAAAATAAATTCAGAAACCAATTAATAGTTATTTTTTCTGCCAAACGCTCTTAGCAAATTTTAACAAATGACTTTTCAACAGTTTTGACCGCAGAAAAATTGACCTCAAAGTGATGCCATTAGTTAAATTTAAATGTAGAATCAAATTAATGTTTGCGCAAGCGTGAAGAGTCTGTTATTAGCTCATTATCTTCCTCCTCACGATCACCGTGATAGAAATTTGCATGGAGAGATTCAGCATGAATCACAAAGAAACTATTGGTGCTTCTAAAACATATTTGCAGTATAAACTTAAAATACTGTCTTAATATTTTTTTTCAGCAAATTAAACATTGCTACATCGAACTGCTGAAATATAATTTGGAAAAGAACATTTTTACTCGTTTTAGAGCATGAGTTTTATTGATGATTATATCTTTCATTTATTTAAAGTAAACACATATATTTTTCCACAGAAGAGAAAGGGAGTCTTGAAAGATCTATCGATAAACTGTTGATGACGTGTCACGCTTGCATAAATTTCGCACGTTTGAATATTACAAACAAGTTCTTACTGAAAGAATCTTTTAGTACATTAAAAGGTTATGATGCTAACGCGTAACAATATTTAAACCTCTATTTCCTTGTACGGTCTTTTTTTTTTGCATTTTATTATACCAAACTTTCCTTATAAATAACTTTACCAAATATCAGATCTTCTTTAAGTTACATTAAAAATAATATTTGAATTTTTCCATAAAATCAATTTTTATTTGCCTTTTCAAATATTTTCCTTGGACAGAAATACACCATTAAATTTTTAATCTCCATTAAACTCCGCCTGGGGTTTTTATATTTAGTCAGAGCTGACCAGTTTCCTCGTCTGTGATCATGACGAAGTACAAAGCGTATCACAAAACAGAAAAGTGACAGACCATTTTTTATATGAAATTTCACTGTCCACTCACTTAACCAAACAACAATACCGTATTTCATGGTTGAGAAGAGAGAAAAAAAAACGTGACAATGACTGATTTGATGAGTGAGCAAAGTACATCGACAAGTGTTAAAACACTGAACAAAGAAAGTAATATTATATTTTTTCCTGTATTCTATCCATTTAAAAATTACGTTTGTATAATACCCAAATTAGGTGGGAACCGCTAATGAAAAAAACAACGTGAGAAGACTGTGTCTTTTTTTCTGTAACCCATCCATAGAGAAATGATATGTGGGTAGAAAAAATGGCCAAAGTTGATCAATTTTCTACAATTCCTGCAAAATGAAAAGTGCAAAATGCACCTTAAAGTCTTTTTATAAATGCAAATAAAACTCGAGAAACGCGTGTAATAAAATCACTGTTTTTTACCTCTTAACAGTACTGATGATCAAATTAGCTGATAGCATTTTGGTATTTGTTAAAATGTTTAGATAGCATATAAAATTTCAAATAGGTAATTAAATTTTGGATTTCTAAGGCCTACAGAACATCAAAATTTATTGATATCTGAAACTCCAAAATTTCATGAATGATTTCTAATATTTAAAAGAAAAAGTGTAATTTCTCTATCAGTTCTTCTTTAATATATTCTTCTTTAATTCTTTAATATAACTTAGGAGATTCTGACTGAAGAAGATTAAGAATAGGTTTCTAACTTTACCATTGCAACGTAAATGAAGGCTGGCAGGTAAGCATATATGACTGATAGGATAGGTGTCCCAAATATTGCCCCTGTGCCTAATATCGCCTACACGTGTTTCCAAAGTACGATTCGTGCTATGTATGAGAAAATGCAGTAACTTCTTAGTTCTGGGTTTGTACTAACAGCGGCACTAGCGACAAAGCTCTTATCACTGACAACAGAAACTATATGGCGTCTGAAGTTGTTTTAGCTGTTGTCTTCGTAAATTTTGGCTCTAAAGAATCCAGTGAATGACCAGGTAGGTGCATCCAAATTCTAATTTTGCTTATACCATTTGGAATTGCGTTATACAGAGAATACAGTGGTGCTATTATTTTTGAAAAAAAACTGCGTTTTAAAATTTGTTCTTAGCATGTTTGTGTTGACTGTGTTGTGTTCCTAATATCGCCTACCAAGTTGATCCTAATATAGCCTACCAAGCGATATTTGGAACAGCTACTTTAATTAAAAACTAAGTATTGCATTCTTATTTCTTTTTTAATTTTAGTTATTTTATTACACTTTCCGTTATTTTTTGTTGGAAGCCTCTTGTTTAAGATACCAAAGGAAATTGAAAATAGACAGACATGGAGTATGTCGAGTCTGCAGGCCGCATGTCAGGCAGTTCTGAAAAAAGAAATGGTAATGTTAAAGGCTTCTAAACAGTTTGGCGTTCCAAGATCTACGATTCGTGAGTACATTAAAAAAAATGTGAATGAGAAAAACGATGGAACTGTGGAGGTTAGAATAGTGGTGAGAGAGAAACTAAGGAGAAAACCTGTACTGACGGATGATTTGGAAAAGGAGCTAGTAAACTACTTCAAGGCAATGGAATCCAATTCGTTTGGTTCGACTCGAAACGGTGTTAAGCAGATGGCCAACCAACTTGCCTTGAGGAACAATCTTCCCCACCCCCTCTCTGAAAAAAACAAACTCAGCTGGTCGAAAGTGACTGAATTCGTTTTTGAAAAGGAACTCTTCCCAATTGACAATCAGAACTCCACAGTAATTGTCAATATCCAGAATCCTAGGGTTCACTGAAGAAAACGTGAAATCCTTCTTCACAATTCTTAAACCAGAACTTGAGAAAATTAAGTTCCATCCTACCAGAACTTTTACTGTTGACGAAAAGGGCATTACAACTGTCCAAAGTAAAAATGTACAGGTGATTTGCTCAAAAGGGAAATCATCTATACACAAAATGCCATCCGCAGAGAGGGGGAACTGTGGTCAGGAGTGGCTCATGAGTACCTCCTGCTTTCAGTGGAACCACAAATATTGTGATGCAGTCAGGGGAGAGCGCAGGAAATATATATGTTCCTTCTGTTTGAATTATCTAGAGGCCAAAATAGGCTTAAATTATTGGTATTACTTCTGTTTAACTTTTTCCACAATAGATATTCTGTTCTTTGTTCTTTTTTATTTGAGTTTTTCTTCTTCTCTTTTTTCCTCTCCCCCCCCCTCTCATAGAACTCCAGCATTCAATCTTGCTCAGAAGGACTTTGCTAGCAACGCCTTTTAACAGGTACTCCTAATTTCGCCTGGTAGGCGGTAATAGGAACAGAGGTAGGCGATATTAGGAACCGCTCTGGGGTTCACTGGAAATTTCAATTTTTCCAATTCAGCTACATAACTTAAAATGACACTGGTTTTGGAGCTGGTTGATCTCAGGATACCAAAGGAAATAGTTCTTTGTGATGTTCTTTGAATTTCCAGCCTAATCAGAAACTAAAAAAAGGGATGAAATGTCGAAAAAAAGTTAGAGTAGGGGATATTTGGGACACCTACCCTAGTATTAAAAAGTACTCCCATATGTAGTAACTTAAAACAATACCCAAGATGACCTTTGCAATAAACTGCTAGCTTATTCGTCTAGTTTTTGTTTAGGTATAGTCTGGTTCACACTTCACTTTCTCGGCATAGTGATAACGAAAACCCATAGGTACATACGTTCCCAAGTTCTTACCTCTACCAGGGTAAGCTGTATATATTTTGCAACCAAGAGGAACATGATGCTGTAAAGCTATCGCTTAATGTAACAAAATGCTAATTTACTCAACGCATTAAATGTTATTTCATTTAAGGATGATTTAAAGGATACGAAAATAGGCTATTAAAGTCATTTTTTGCAGGTTTTGAATAATTTTAATACTTCCTTATAAGTTTTAGTAACATAGTCGCAGTAATGGCTGAGTAAAATTGAGGAAAGCAGTATGAAAAGCTTTTTGGACCTTTTGGTATATGTTTTCTCCTTACATTATTTCACATTCGCAACATTTCCCACAACAAATTCCAAGATCCCTTTCAAAGATCTTATAAACTGGCTGAACCCAATTGTTTATTATATGGATATACTCCACACAATTGAGTTAAATATTGTCGTATCTTCAGCAGATAAATGCCTTTGAGAAGTCTTGGATGGTGCAATTTTATGGCGTTATACATCGTCTCTACATTAGTACATTGATAGAAGAAAACATCGGAAACAGATCCATTTGGTGCCTTTTACTGGCGTTCTTTACCAGAGACTGTGAGTTCCGAGTTCCACTGTTGGCATGGATATTTTTCTTAAAGATAATATTTCTTAAAGCTTATAACGATAATCTGCTAAGACCTGTATGTTAACACAACCCATCTAATTTGAAGGTCGATATTCTACCAACTGAACTACCCAAACACGAGGAAAATGTCTTATATATTTTCCCTCAACAGCAAAAGATGTTTCCGGAATATATTTTCCTACATTTATTTGTTCCTTTAACCTTCTTTTCCGAAGATACTGAACTTCTTTTCTACTTTGAAAATTTGTCATAAGCTCCCTCCACGTCTATCATCATACTTTCAAGCGACCAGGCACCAGTGTAACAACTGTCTCATAGGCTAGGAAATTGAAATAGAGTTTCTAACATCGAGTGTGGTAGTCTATTAACTGAACTATCCCGTGATGAGAGAAACTCTCCTTTTTCGATTTTATTCCGCGTAAATTTTAAAGATTAAAAATATTTTGAAGCAAGTTCCTTCGGAAAGAATCACATCTTTAAGATTAGAAAATATGGAAAAATCATGCATTCTGCTCATTTACCTTAAGTATAAAAATTGGCAGTAAAATATAAAGATTTATGTAAGAAGAAGTGTAAAAGAAAACATAATACCGTGACTTATTAAGAAATAATCATTGAGTTCTTCCGCTCCTCAATGAACAACTCATAGAACATAAAGTGTATTCATAAACTTTTGACTCAATTAATGCTATTTGAGCGAATTTATACTATTTCTTATTACAATCATACACACACAGCATTTTGTTCAAAACATTTTAAAGCATTGATACTTTTTCCCACTGAAAAATTGTTCATGATGAAGCATTCTTATCTTTTTAAAAATTTAGAGTTTGTTGTTGTACATGGTATTCTGTAGTACGAAACAAAACATCTATGAATCTGATAAAAAAAAGGAGAAATTTACAGCAGAACTAATGAAGAATAAAATATTCATTGTACCTGCATGTACAATTGTTCTGGTAAACCACCCATCATGAAAAATAGCATAGATTTATTTTTCATTTATACTCTTCAATGGGTAATAGCCCGCACAAAAAGAGAGTAGAATCTAACAAAAAAAAAACAGAGAGAAGTTTCGCTCTCTAATAAAATTCGGAAATTTCTGGTGAAACAATCAGCTGATCGGCTTTTCTGGTCCTTTGTCATCTGACTCCCGCCTTATCCCCATCTTTAGCGGAGGCGGACAAGCTCAGGCTGTCTTCCGGTGCTGTCTTCTCATTGTTTTAAGACTTTGAGAACAGAAAATTGCGATTCCACTTGAATTACCAACAAAAACGGAACTGCAGTATTGTCAACCCCGGCATTGTGTGTGGCTACGAATACGCGGAACGTAATCTCTTCCGGATGATTTTAATTTACCGAAGGGAACCAGAGGACACTAGGAAACGATTGATATGCGCGTCAGGAATATCGACTGAATTCTGACAAAAGATTTTTTTTATTTTTATTCCAGAGAGACTTTCACTTTCAATGAAACACATTTTTTTATTTATTTAGTTATTTTTTCTGGATCACGGCAGTAACGGTCACGTATTTCAAAGTACTCTTTGCTCTAATCAACTTTATACGACTATGCATTTTCCGTTATCTCTCTTGTTCAGTGTTTCTCGACCTTTTTCGAGTCACGATTCCCCCCCTCCATCAATGGTTCACAAGCATCCTGAAGCCACTTTTCTCCTGAGGCATATTTTCATAAAAAAGGCCTTTTAATACATAAAGGAAATAACTAAAATGCATTTTCCATTATTTAATTCTAAGTAAATGTTTAATTTATCAAAAATTAAATTCGTAAAGAAACTTGTGATAAGGAATTGAGAAACATTCATCCCTCAATCGAAGATGTGTAAAAAGCAAGAATAGAACCTCAAGGAAAGTAATGCACCTACCGTATAGGAATTCATAATTATATAGACTAGCTGAATACCCGTGCTTCGTTACGGAGTACATTCAAATTAAATACAACGGCCAATGTATGCAATTAATGCCAAAATATATTGTATATATATATATATATATAAAATCGTAACGGATATTTTTATAGACAAAATAATGTAGAAGACGAAATGTTCTAATGAAACTACCGCGGGTTATTAACGTAAGATTACTTATCGTTGCTTACCTCTTTTTTTTTTTTCTTTTTTTTTGGTGTGTGTGTGTGTGTGACGGATTTTGGTTCTTTTCTGTTTAACTGTTTACTGCTTTCCAAAGCGATACATACTGGGTTTGGCACGCTGCCAAAATTAAATTCTAAAAATTAATCTTTGAAAATTCACCAAAAATCAGAAAATGGAGGTAAAGATTCGAAAAAGATTGCATTTTAAAAGAATTTTTATGATCTTTCTCGTGATGTAAATTTTATAACCCTCAGATTATTATTTTAAATGGAAACTTAAACAAATATTACAAAACAGCTTAACAATTTAATTTTAAAAAATCTAAGAAGAATTTTTAAAAATATTTCTTAGTGCACCCCTACACGATAAGAAGAATCGCCATGCAAAATTTCAGCCCTTTAGGTCTAGCGGTTTGGTCTATGCGTTGTATGTCAGTCAGTCAGTCACGGAACTGTTTTATATCGATAGAAATATAAAATTCTTACCTAAATAAAATTGCTTTACTTCGTTGGGGAAACTACAATGGCAATGGCAAAGTGATGGCACAGACTAATAAAAGACAAACTGATGTTTAGAATTTGTGTACTGTACCTAGTAAGTACCCGCGATTTTTGTTTACCATCAACTAAAAGCGGCAGATTTCTAACGAAATAAGGGCGCTTTGAATGAGACATTTTTTTCCTTTACAAAACATCACCACCCTACAGTTTCATGGTAAATAAAAATTGACAATTTAATGCGGTGAAATATGTTAAGGGGAGGGTGGACATTACAAAGCTATTTTCGAAATTTTTACCCCAGAGATATGAAATTTTGTATATATATTCATTAAAGTATAACTATAACAAACACAATAAACAGGAAATCCAACGTAAATGAAGCACAAATAGCAGTAAGGTGCAATTTTGCATACGGCCGCTTCGAAGCTGTAAAGGAGCTCCTTCATCAGTGCAAAGAACTTAATGGCAGCTCAAAAATCCGAAAACTAAGTTCTTTGCACTGATGAAGGAGCTCCTTTGCAGCTTTGAAACGGCCGTATGCTAAATTGCACCTTCCTGCTATTTGTCCTTTATTTACGTTGGAATTCCTGTCTATTCCTCGAGCACAAAGGTTTTGTATTTTCTTTTATAACAAACACCTTATAAAATTTTATAACTATTTAAAAAAATTTATATTTAAAAAATTGAAATTATTTTTTAATTGCTCCTTGTGATCCAATTTTTAACTTCCCCCTTAATTTTGCATTTATATTGCTTATAAATACATTTATACAAACCGAGTTATGTATTACTTTAAGCTTTCGTTGAATAGTTAATTTTTAGGGAATATTTTTATGCTTGTATTCTAAATTTTTGTACATTTCTACACTTAAGTTAATCTTTAATGATCTGTGTGATGTCGAAACCTAAAATGGATACATAGCTTTATTTGGATGTATTAGGAGTCTTTATTATAAGTTTTATAATATTTCGTCTACAATTATGACGCAAGAAGCATTTCAAAGACTTGCAAATCTGGAAATGACCCATTTTGAGAAAAAGCCATTTAAAAGATGTTTTTTCACCCACCCTTAAGAGGGTCCGGGACACATTTAAAAAAAAATTATTTATCGAGTTAAAATTTTGAATTTTTTTGTGATGGTTGACCATATAATTTGTAAACAAAATCACATCATAAAACTTCTCAAAAAGTTTTTTTAAAAATTAAAAAAAAAATGGGGTAAATTAAAATCGTTATAACTCGAAATATTATTTGTCGAATTTCAAATTTATTTCATTTAATTAAACAGAAATATTTAAGTTTTAATTTCGATTCAACCATTTTTTAAAATATTAATTTTTTAAAAAATTAAAAATTTTTAGATTAAAAATGAAAAATTTTTAGATTAAAAATTACAAAAAAAATGATATAACTTATTTTTAAAAAATCATATTTTCAAAAGTAAATATTTTTTTCAAATTTGCTGAATCGAAATTAAAGTAAAATAGTTGAAAAAGACATGTTCCAAGTTTCAACCATTTATCTTTAACGGTTCTTGACTTATAACAATTTAAAGACGAGAAATGGGGAAAAAACCCATCACGCATATAGACGCACTTACAGGTTGAAAGAACGATTGGCTACTATTAAAATGTTGCAAAAAAAAAAATTCTCCTTTTCCAATTAAGATAGAAGCATGATTTAAACGTCATTTTAAGCGTAAAAGAGCCGAGAAATTTTTAATGCAATAAAAAAATTTCGAAAATTTGAACAATTTAGTGTCCTGGACCCCCTTTTTTTCTAAAGCTACCAAGTTTTCAATTTTACTTTTCATTACATATTTTAAATGCATTTTATCCCAATGTTTAAATATTTTTAAAAAATTAATATACCCCCCCCCCCCAAAAAAAAAAATAAAAAATCCAATTTTTGCTCGATTTTTGGTAATTGGAAAGTCCACTATCCTTAAAAGTTATTTTCAACGAATAAAACTGTGGCGAACTCCCAGAATATACTTTCGCGATCGCTAAAGGCGTCGCGGTTAGGAACCACTGCAGTAGAAAATAACTGTCATTTTCGGAGTGACTAAAAACCTAATCTGTATTGTTTCACAGCCCGTGTTATATTCTCAGAATATGACTCATTGTATAACTTGTTATATATTGACTAAAGAATTTTGATGGCAAAACAAATCTGTTTGGTCTACACACCCGGAAAATGGTATCAGAAATCAGTTCCTTTCGATACAAGTGTTATTCTGTTGATATAGACTCTGTAATTAACAAAAGTAAATCATGCTAAAATTTACCTCACAATTTTATGGAAGAATAGTTTGTCCTGCTTTTAAATAGACTATTTAAAGTTCGATGGATATTTTTACCCTTATGAAATAAAATTCTTCCATCTATCGAGTAGAGTAACCCATGAGAAATAAGTAAGCAGTTCTATATAACACGTAAGTCCTTACTAAGATAAGGAATAGTTTAAGGAAGTTAAAATTAGGACACTGGGATAATGCTATAGGATGATGACATTCTGACTTCCTTTACTGTCGTAAAAAAAAAAAAACAGCAGTTTGCAGCACTGTTTTGTCAACATGTGTTTTTTCTGATTCCTTTCAAATCTATGAGAATTAACAGTTATATTATTTCACATAAAGCTTAATTCTGATATCTGTAAAACTCCAAGTATTACAGAAAAATATAATGACCAGCCATTTTTTTGTTAAGACTACTACTTAGTACTAAACGAAATAAATTGGTATTTATCAATGGGTGTTTCCGCTAAGTAATTGAAGCAGATGTGTTTTTTTTGTTTTTTTTTGTTTGGGGGGGGGGGGGGGTAATTTTTAAATACCTCATCAGTTATTTCTAAAATTTTTGTCATTGCTAAAAGTGTTGAACATTTTAGTTTCATGGTATCGGATTACCTTGTAAAATGCGTAAATTTATTAAGGATGTAATGACTTTACGCCCCTTTCACACTCGGAATTCCTGAGAGAGCCTAACGGCAAGACGTCCATTATCAATCTACCGTATTCATCGGTGACAGTCGCTTTGTCACCAAATTGTGGCAGACGCCGCGTCGCCATCGGACAATTAGGAAGCCCTCTTCTGTAAGAAATCCCCCTGCTTGCAGACAAAGCCTGTCCAGAGGATAATCACCTAGCCTTTTAGGGGAAGACGCGGAATGGTCTGAAGACGGTCTATGAAAGGGTTCAAAGGGAGCACGCTTCAACCACCCACAGAGATGGGCGAGGATATATATTCGCCACCTTGATGTAAATGGGGGCAGTTGACGATTCTTTTTTGCAGGGTGGACACCCCTCGTCGGCCAGACATCGGAGCTTGCGGTTTTCTTGCCGTTCCTCTCATGATATCCTGAACCCGCGAAATATCTTTAGATAATGTTTATTTTGTAATTATTGTATAAAGCCTATATTTAATCTAGATGCCAATAAAGCATTTTGTAAATATTAAAGGCTGTCAGTCTTGGTTTTAGGCGAAGTCCTTACAGACTGTTATTAAATGGTGTCAGAAGACTGATAGGATATCAGTGATGAACGAAAGGATTACAGGTAGGCCGATTCTTTTTATCAGATTCTGGCTTTTATTTAAAAACTAAATAATGGTTTTGTATAAATGCAATAAGTAAAAATTATTTTATTGTGTTTTTAAATGGTATATTTATAAGTAGCCATTTAGAGTTCGCATTAAGAACTAATATTTTAGAAATTTTGATGAATTAAATCAATTTCTGTGTTTTTTTTAAATGGTATATGTATAAGTAGCCATTTAGTGTCCGTATTAAGAACTGATATTTTAGAAATTTTGATGAATTAAATCAATTTCTGTGTTTTTTTAAATGGTATATGTATAAGTAGCCATTTAGAGTTCGTATAAAGAACTGATATTTTTAAGAACTGATATTTTATATTAGAAATTTGGATGATTTAAATCAATTTCTGTGTTTTAATGGTGTATGAGTTAACCATTTGAAGTTCTAAGTAGGAATTATTGTTTTAGGAATTGTGATAAGTAAAACCAATTTCTGTGTGTTTTTTGGGTATATGAATGAGTAACCATTTAGTGTTCAAGTAAAGAACCAATATTTTGTTTGTTAGGAATTGCAATAAGTTTAGCCAATTTCTGTGTTTTGTTAATTGCAAATGCTGTATGTTTTCCTCTATTTTTAAAGAAAGTGAATTTTTTTTGCTCTTGATAATCACAGTGTTTATTTAGTATTTTTTTTTCTTTTAATAGTAACAGATATATCTAAGTTTCTTGTGCTTTGATATTAACAGTGATAATTTAGTATTTGTGTATTACTGTGTTGGAAATCTATATAGAGTTAGAATATATAACTATAAAGTGTTGATTAACTTGAGAATTCTGTTTATGTGTATTCAGTATAAGAGTTCGGTATTTTGATTTGATAGGTATTGAGTAAATTGTGAATGTTTATATTGTGCGGTGCTAGTTTGGTGTTCATAAGGGCTAAAATTATAGTTCAGTCTAAAATTGATCAGTTTTGAACTTGTTAGTTCCTGTTAGGACACATACCGTCGGAAGGTATTGCTAGTAGCTGAGGAAAACTTTATTGGTTATCATACAGTTAGTTACCCTAAAGTTAGAAAAATGTCCTTTTTAAATAAGGGTAAGAAAGAGGATCTTTTAGAACTTTTAGAAGAGTTAGGAGGACAAGCTGACGATACGCTTAGGGTCTTCGAAATTAAGAAGATCGTTACAGAAAACGAAAATTACGTCGAAGAAGACGCTAGACTCGCACTAGAACGTATTATTGAAGATCGGAAAGAACGAGAAGAGAGAGAGAGGGAAAGAGACCAACTTGCTCTCGAAATGAAGAGACTAGAATTAGGAAATAATGGAGACAGTAGAGCCCGAAATGGGAGGGACAGAGATGCAGACGCAACTCAGAACATTCAGCTCCTTAAAACCATACAGAAATTTGACGAGAAACGGGACGAAATGGGCCTGTATCTAATTAATTTTGAGAGAAGAGCAGAGATGGCGGGAGTCCCTAAACAAGATTGGGTGCCATATTTGTTAGGGGTACTAACCCCAGAAATTTCCAACATGATGGCCAGAGAATCGCCAGAACAGGCAAAAGATTATGACTACGTCAAAGAGATGATTCTCCAGAGATTTAGGATGAATACAGAAAAATTAAAACAACTGTTTTATCGCCATCCTAAACTCGCAGATAAGTCATGGAGGAATTATGCCCATGAGCTTAGTGGCTATTATGATGAATGGATAGCAGATTTAGAAATCACTACATTTAAGAAACTGAGAGACCTACACATAACGGAACAGATGAAGAGACGGGTACCTGCCGATATAAAAGATCATTTTTTGGAGCAGTGGATGCAGATTAATACTCCTTTAGAATTAGCGGAAAAAATCGATAAGTATGAAAGCTTACAAGACAGTTTCCGAACAAGAGAATTCCCAAAGAATCAAAAGTCCACAGATAAAATTAATAAGCCATTTAACAATAACCATAAATTTAAGGAAGAGAAGAAAGAAAAAAAGATGTGGAAAAAGAAGCTTCTAGTGGACAAAACAAGGAAAGAATTTTTGAGAAAAGAAAACAGCTCCGTTGTTACGAGTGTGGTTCTTATGACCATCTGAGACCACAGTGCCCTAAACTTAAAGAGACGGAAATTATCGCGGCAACAGAAACTAGTGGAGGAGACTCGAGTGGCGTGATGACTCCTTATATCAGTCAGGGAGTCGTTAATGGAAAATCTACGTCTATTCTGAGAGACACAGGAGCGAGCATTGATCTGATTTCTAAAAATTTGGTACAACCCCATATGTACACAGGAGAGCACGTTTATGTCAGTGCACCTTTGTTAGATTCATCCGTTTGCTTACCTATAGCAGAGGTCGATTTAAAATGTGAATGGGGCCACACCATAACTAGAGCAGCTGTCAGCAATACGGATTTCGAGCAGAAACACTATTTGTTAGGAAATAAAACGGCAGCCTTGCTTGAGAAGATCAACAGGAATGTAGAAGTTCCGGTGAAAAAGACTGTGCAAACTCGGGCCGAAAAACTAAATTAGATAGAGAAAGACTAGACACGGGAGATGAAATAACGAAAATAGAGCAAGTGATCCCCGGAGCAGAAGCGGTAGAAGAAATCCCTGCTGAAGAGAGCGCGACTATCTTGTCTCTCCAGGAGAAACGAATAATTACTCCCGACTTATTAAAGACTTCACCCGAAGAATTTAGAGTTGCACAAAGTGAGGACGAAGAATTAAAAGTAATTTTTGATAGGGCGAAAAAGAAGACGCACGAAGAAAATAAGTACGTAGTGGTAAAAGATATGTTATTTTACCAGAAAAAAAATAACGATGGAACCACTAGAAAACTGCTTATTGTGCCTCAAAAGTATCGAGAGAAATTAAAAAGACTCTGCCACGAACAAACTAATGTTCATTTAGGCGTTGCTAAGATGAAAGAATCATTAACTCAGTATTTTTACTGGCCATATTGTCACTTAGACATAAATGATTACGTGTCGGCTTGTGACAAATGTCAAAATGGGAAATGCCCTAATGTTAAGAATTATAAGAAACGTCTTAACACTGTTAATTCCCGCCGAACACCAGGCTAAGCCGAAGTTTAATCGTAAAATTTTAAATGTATATTATAAGTATGTTGATTAATTGTAGTTTCAGTGTAAAAATGTGACCAGAAATTAATGTGTATTCGTTTGAGTAATGTTTTTTTTATGAATTGTAACATGTAATTGTTTGTAAATTTGAACGACTCGACCATAGAAGTTGAGTTTTGCTTTAAAGGAAAATTCAGGTGACATTCCTTTGACGTTATCATAATATAACGGTTTTGTAGTGGCAAACGCCATATGACGGTTTTATGTATGCCGTGTTGGAATGCCTCAGATAGGCTTTAGTTAATGTTCAATTGTAACATTTTATGTTCTGTTTTGTTTGTTGCATAGGCCAGTAGAATGCCTCAGAAAGGTATTGGCTAACTTTTAAATGCAAATGTGTATGTTTTTGTGTATACCTAAGAAGGTAGTAATTAGAGTCAAAATGCACTCCGTACGGTGTTTGAATACCGCAATTGGATGATTTATTGTGAAATCGATAAGTTTTGTCTGAAGAATTGTTACGACAACAGATAAATGTAAGTGTTGTCAAAGAATCCAAGTGATTACAAGGAATGTGAGGTTTGTGAATTTTTTTTTGGATAAGGAATGAGCCAATGAGCTATTATGTTATAATTTTATGTCAGTCAGTACTGAAAAATTAGACCCTAAATCGATTGTGAATCCTATAGTAGGATAAAATGAATATTTAAATTTAGGTCACTGATGACTGTCCACTTAAATGGAAAAGATTGGATCACAGGTAATCGTGAACGAATTAAGTTCCCTGATCCAGGATTTACGGAAAGCCGAGTATTAAATTGTTTTTATGACTATAAGTGTTAAACGTATTAAAAGATAAGTAAGAAATTTAAAATTTTCATGTGTATTAGTAACCGTGATGATATGTTCTGTATGAAGTTTAGGTATCCATTTTGGATTTGTATTTAATTTTATTTGTGTAAAGTTGTTTCATTGTAACTGTGTTTAATATCAATTTGAGAATTTATTTGTGTCATGTGATCACAATTAAGGTAAATTATGGGATCCCAGTTGAGTGATTTACTAGTTATAATGTTTTTTATGTAGTGTCATGTGTACGTACTAGTGTTCTATGAATTTAATGTTTTGATATGACATGTATTAGTATACGATTTTATTTAAATTTTTTGCCATGACTTGTTATATTATTGTGTAATTTTTATAATTTCTTTGCTACGGCATGTTCTCTTATTAGAGATTTTAAAGTGCGTAAATTTTAATTATAAATTCCTTTTGATGTGCTTTTAAAATGATACTTTGAAGTACAGTTAAAAATTTTCTTTCATGAAGGTAAAGCCAGAATTTGATCAAAATTAACGGTCTACTCGTAATGTCAATTGGGCGTGCATTTGCCTTCGGGAAAAGTTTTATAATTGAAATTGTCCTGAGAAGGATCATGTTTTTGTTCTGTTTTTTGCAGGTGAAAAACTTCTGCAGAAAAACATCTAGGGAGGGGAGGAATTTAGTCTGTAATGACTTTACGCCCCTTTCACACTCGGAATTCCTGAGAGAGCCTAACGGCAAGACGTCCATTATCAATCTACCGTATTCATCGGTGACAGTCGCTTTGTCACCAAATTGTGGCAGACGCCGCGTCGCCATCGGACAATTAGGAAGCCCTCTTCTGTAAGAAATCCCCCTGCTTGCAGACAAAGCCTGTCCAGAGGATAATCACCTAGCCTTTTAGGGGAAGACGCGGAATGGTCTGAAGACGGTCTATGAAAGGGTTCAAAGGGAGCACGCTTCAACCACCCACAGAGATGGGCGAGGATATATATTCGCCACCTTGATGTAAATGGGGGCAGTTGACGATTCTTTTTTGCAGGGTGGACACCCCTCGTCGGCCAGACATCGGAGCTTGCGGTTTTCTTGCCGTTCCTCTCATGATATCCTGAACCCGCGAAATATCTTTAGATAATGTTTATTTTGTAATTATTGTATAAAGCCTATATTTAATCTAGATGCCAATAAAGCATTTTGTAAATATTAAAGGCTGTCAGTCTTGGTTTTAGGCGAAGTCCTTACAAGGAGCTTTTGTTTGATCCTACAGGTATTTCTTTGCAGTGAGTATTAATGGATATTGTTATCTGAAGTTGGTTCGGCTAATGATAAAAATAAATATATGCAATGGTGAGTATGCATAACACTTTCTTTTCAAACAACCTCTGAAAATTATGAAACAATACTTTACAAGAGATAGTTTAACAAAGCCAAACTATTCCATGAATCACGAAAAAAAAACTATTATTTTATGACATGAGAATAAATGTCTATAGAAAAAGTTAGTATCATCAAGGAAACCTTAATAGATCATTTAACTTGCCTTACTTTATCAGTGACATTTCAAAGCTTTTTCTCGTGGAAAAAAAAAGTGTTAGAAGTTTGTTATTGCCCTTTTCATGTCATTTTACGCAAGTTTAAACCCAGGAAAAGAATCAAAATAAATACAGTAAACCCTCCTATAATGTGGTACTCTCAGAACGCAGTGTACGTATTACGCGGAGCAAAAATTGCGATGGAACCTCCTATAATGCGGTATCATTAAAACGTGATTTCTCTTATAACGCGGTACGATATAATCTCATTTGCACTAATTCTGAGTTTCTGATAACGCGATACGAATTAATCGCCTTATAGGAGGGTTGACTGTAATCTGTATTAATAATTTTATTCATAATATTTATTCAAGGCCTGAACTGCATGCATTGGCTTATTGGACGCTACGCCACTGTTATACCGTTGTTTCTCTTACATAAACGAACTTATACATCATGGAACGAATCAGCCTGATTTATATATGTACATATGTACTTATTTCTGGGTTCCACTTAACGCGGTTTCAGTATAACGCTGTACGTAATATTCTATTTTTTTACTAATTCTGAGTTTCTTATTACGCGGTTTCCATATCTCATGTTATGCAGTTTCCATATAACGCGGTACCAATTAATCGCGTTATAGGAGGTTTGACTGTACTATGATCAGTTAAAGAGGAGATGTATTTTAAGGTCATTCTTGCAAAGTTAAAATATTTCATAATACACGCTTTGCCTTTAAGGCTGCCGTCTACTAACCCTATTTGATTCGCTCACCTGAATGTTAACCTATGGAGAAAATGTGTCTACTATTGTTAGCTACATAAATGCTGATAATCCAATAAAAATGGTATTTCAGGATAGCCTGAACTTTTCTGCACCTTGCAGCAGGATTCATTTTATAAATTTCGTCCACCAAAGGAATTTATGGACGTTTAAAACACACTATATCAGAGTTTTCCCCCGAAAAATTCAAATTTAAAAATATTTCTGGCATTTTTTTGAACGAAAAATGCTGCAAGGTGTAAAATTTCTTTCTCTATTACGGAATACAATTAAGAAAAATCTTTAAAACCAAGTCGGCAATCCTTGGACATATTTTTTTCCATAGGTAAACATTGAGGTAAGCTAATCCAACAGGGTTAGTACACAGTTAGTAGCCTTAAGTGAATATTAAAAATTGTTATGGCAGAATCAAGAAAACTATTCTATCAACTGGTTATGCACTAAAACCTATATCGTGAATGTTCTAAGACCTATCGAGGCCTTAAAACACTCGTGTGCAAGAATGTTTATTGAGTCTTACTATATATAAGAGTTTGAGTTTGATTCAATCTGAATTTTTTATCAAAAAAAATCCTGTCGACACGATTGAAGGAATTATAACTTGTTTCACGATTACTATCCAATGTCAGTTTTGTAAGGTATTAACCTATAAAATCTAATCTTTCCGTGGAAACAAATCTTTTTAAAGAAGTCAGTAAAATTTATTTTTTGCAATGTACTTAAATACAATGCAAGGTTGTTAAAGAATAATATTTTTTGCTACTACGGAAGAGAAAAGATTTGCATAAAATGATGTTTTTAAGTGATAACTGATGAAATAGAAGAAGTGATCTTGATTTACAGGAAGACCGCTTTGTTAGAAGAATTATAAAACATCGATAGCTTAATCTCTGTTTACCGATTTTCATAAATTAAATTTACTACAAAATACCGAAAGGAAAGTTCTAGTATTAACTTTTCCCGAAGGACGTGATCTGACTATTTCAATGATATTTCCTGCGTTATTAGAATAAGCTGAAAGCGGATATTTTGCATAAAAATGCTTATTTCACTAACTTTCTTTTTTTCGCTCGAACTTGATTCGAAATTGAACTCTTGGAATGTAATACATTGTGATCAGATGCAAAAGATGTTTTAGGGATACTAACACACAAAAATTAAAAATATCCTTATTGTTACTTGGCATTAGCTTTCTGGCGGAAATTCTGGGTATTTTCACAGAAAGCCTAAGCCGTATTTTAACTATACATTGGAAAACACAGGCCTCGATTGTAAGTGTTGCCTTGTTGAAAATGAAGAGGCTAACCAATGACAGAGCAATCCCGCGAGCAAAAAAGAATAGCGGAGGTCTCATAAGCAAAGTTAGAGGACGACTAGATTCTTTCATTTTCCCAAATTAACAAAGTTCTGGACTGAAGATATGATTGTTAAGAAACTGGATGGCAAAAAAAAAATGGTTCCAAGAGATCAGTTGCTTAACCGCATGCTCATTGGCGAAATTACCATTATTAGTGAAATAATTATAGTTATTGCAGAAAAATTGATTTAATTTTCCCGTCAGGACTTACTAAATAAAGACGGATGAGATCAGTACGTTCAGATGAATGAATATTTTGACCAAAAAATTGCTGTTAAAGCAAACAATCAGTAGGGGGTAATTTATTTAATTTATTGAAATTTCTTTAGGAACTATAACAGAGTTTGAATTATTGCCTATTTAATAATTTAATAATTAACTAAAATAATTATAGCTTATATTGCCAATTCAAAGGGTGAAGAAAGTAAAGTAAATGTGTTATTAATTCGTAATTGATCGCTCTTTTAAAGTAGGAATTTGTTTTAGATAAATATGATATGAGTAATAACTTTTTCAATGGAACTTACACCTTTCCACTGTTCTCTAAAAGATCTGATTCACTTTACTGAAAATAATAGAATTAATTTATATTCCATCAATTGCCAAAAGAGTAATTTAGAGTTTATTACTCGTACAAAGTCTGAAAATATGCATTAACCCCAAAACCTGGAGCCTTTTCGTTTTAAACGAAAAATACAATTTCTTTTTGCTGTCTTTTAGAAGAAGAGCGACGCCTATCCAGTGGTGTCCGCAGTGATGTCCATTAACCGCAAAACCTGGGGCATTTTCGTTTTAACCGAGAAATGCGATTTATTTTTGCCATCTGAATTAGCGACGTTTATCCACAATTGTGTCCGCAGTGATGTCCAATAACCGAAATACCCGAGGCTTTTTCGTTTTAACCGAAAATGCGATTTCTTTTTCGTATCCGATTTTAGAAGAAGAGTGACGTTTATCCACAATGGTGTCCGCAGTGATGTCCTGTAACCGCAAATCCTGGGGCCTTTTCGTTTTAACCGAGAAATGCGATTTCTTTTTGCTATCTGATTTTAGAAGAAGAGCGACGTCTATCCACAATTGTGTCCGCAGCGATGTCCATTAACCACAAAACCTGGGGCTTTGGGCCTGTTCACATAGGAATCCGTTGCGTTGCGTTAAGGAAAAGATGAAGTTGAAAATAAACCAATCATAGGCCTCCAAACGATTAGCAATGAATTTTTTAACGCCTATGATTGGTTTATTTTCGTCTCAAAGTCATCTTTCCCTTAACGCTAAGCAACGGACTCCTATGTGAACAGGCCCTTTCTCGTTTTAACCGAAAAATGCGATTTTTTTTTTTTTTTTTGTGCTATCTGATTTTAGAAGAAGAGCGACGTCTGTCCACAATGCTGTTTTTTTTTTCTCGCCAAGATGTAACTAAAAGAAAGAACCATAACTTCATTTTACTTCTAATTTCACTCAGCAATTAAGCTTTCTGTTTACAGAAGAACAAAATCGGATTACGTCAAGGTTTTTCGAAATGCTTTATATAGTACTTCGGTTGCAGATTACGAGCAAAGGTTAGTCGCCCTTAATTTAATTCCTGACATATTATTTTGTAGCTGACTCACTACTACTTTCCATTTTATTTCTTAATGGAAAATAAATCCTCAAAAATAATGTTTTTTTTTTAATTTGACCAGTATGTAAATATTATATTATTTTTTGTTGTTTATTTGGTTTATAAGTCAAGAATGTAGCAACCATTGTGGTAAGTTAACGTGCGATGACTCAAGAATACTTTTCTGACTCTTGAAGATAAAAGTTATCGCTTTCAGACAGAGAGAGTGGTGAATAATTTTAATTTGATGTTACGTGTAGAGTTTATATCCTGCCACATGAAAATACATTCCATGGTGGAATTTCTGCGAAACAAATTTCAGCAAGAATGAAAGAAATCGACCAGTAGGTTTTCATTATTTATAATACGGAAGCCTGATAAGAGTACAATATGTAGACTTTCTCAGTTTTCAATGATCTGAACTACAGGATGCTAGGTAAAATAAATATAAAAATAATTCTACAGTTTTAAGAAACCAAAGTAGGTTAAATTTAAAACGAATACTATAATTACAATCATTTCAAAAGTTAGACTCAACATGCAGCGAAAAAAAATTAGAAAATATAAACAAGGAAACGATAAAGCAAAATATCTCGAGCCTAATAATGCTTGAAGTTACCAATTTTAAACGTTTTAAATAAACCAGGAAGTATGGTTCTCATGGTCAAAGGAAGATGTCAATGTTCGTAAGTCTTGCAACTTAAGAATTATTGTCAAGTATTTGTACTAAGAATTAATATTTTTCTTGTACCTTTTCATTTTAAATAATTAATTTTAAATAATATAATTGATAAATATTAGTATTCTTGAATATAACTTTGCGTTTACAAGATTTGTAATATTGAACTTTATGAATACTAAGGTTATTTTTGAAATTGTATTGCACACACGTGTTTATGAAACTGATAGACTAAGTTATAGGTGTGTTAAACTTGAAAAGCAGATCATAAGTCCTACCCACAAATTAGGCTTTTCTAGTTATTTTTGCTTTAATTTTCTATTATGATTAGACGTGTAACGTACCTTATTCCACAACCATTTAATAAAAATATAAATTAAAGATTACATCTCTCGAACATACTGTCATTTATTGATGATGTTGATTCACTTTACAGCGAAATGTTATCATTAACTTAAATTCACAGCGCGCGCACACACACACACACACACACACACACATATATATTTATGCATATACTTAGCTGAAGTACCCGGCTTTGCCCGATTTTCAAAAATTAATATGCTTATGTTTTAATCTGAACTATCAACTATATCTATACAAAATTTCAGCTCAATTGAAGCAATACTTTTTCACTTATAAAGGAACAAACATAGGCCTATTCGAAATAATCAATAAATTCCACAGTTTCAATGAAACACGCTGATTTTTTAATACAGTTCAATAATTCAAGTTCGATTTACGCAAATTGTGCATAAAATTGTACATAAATTCAAAAACATAAAGTTTATAAGTTAAATAAAGTTCTGTAATATTATACTAATAAATTTCCAGTTGATAGCCAATAAATTGTAAATCTTTTTTTTACCTTAAATGTTCAATAAAAAGCGTAGTTCCAAATGTAATTTTCTTCAGTAAAACCTGAAATGTTCAAAAATCCTTTTTGTATTTATCAATACCTCCTCCACTTGAATCTTTAAAATATTAAATGTTTTACTGATAATAAATTAAAATGTAGTTTAATGTGTTGCTATGGTTACTTGACTATGGTTGACAAAGAAAATTGAAATGTTAAATCTTTTACTGATAATGAATGAAAATATCGTTTGATGGGTTGGTATGGTTACTTGACTATGGTTGACAAAGGAAAAATTGTAAAGGTGGACTATCAGCTCAACGTTTAGGACCCTAACTTTCTTACTACTGATCAGATATACATAATATATAGCCTATGTCCATCTGGAATAATGCACCTTTCAAATGGTGAAAGAATTTTTCAAATAGGTGTAGTGGTTCCGGAGATTACCCTCCACGTACAAAATCCTCTCTCTTTATATATTAGTATAGATATTCTCGTAAATAGATATGATAATACGAATGTGTATGAAATGCAGACAAAATAAATGCACTATTTACTTAGCAAAATGCAACAAAATCTGCCCTGATGAACCTGGAAAAAGAAAGGGAATTTTTTGAAGCATCGGAGAGATAAAATAGAAGTTTCTAGTAATTACTTATAGCATATTGCTCTGGTATAAGATGTTAACAACAAAAATCCAAAACCACTTGACAGAGCTCGTCTAAATCTCAACATTTTGTAACTGTAACCGTAATCTGACTTGTCCGGCATCATTTCCAACATTGCGACTATCTCCGATTGATTCCCCCCTTCTCCCCCCCTCCCATTTCGATTCCATCCAGATTAGATCTTTTCCACAATGGACGGGAAAGCACTTCCGAATTCTTTGTTCCTCTACAGACCATGGTTAGCTGACTTCTGACTCTGTCTATCACAATTTGTCAGGGGGGACTTTTCACTTTCACTTCGAAGAGGATTAGAGTGCCCTTAAAAGTAGGTTCGATGCGGATTAGGACCCGGAATGGAACAGAGGTGAGCGTGAAGTGAGAATTCGAATCATTTGTCTCGCTTGGCTGCGCGGCCAAGATTCTTGAAAGATAGTGGGGAACATTTACGGGAAGTAAACATTTGTCGTCGTTTTATTTCGGGTTCGACCATTATGGCTATTTTTTAATCGCTCCTGAAATAAAAGGTGAAAGGATGGATTTCCTGTCACACACAGTAGGCTATTTTTTAGAACAATCCTCACACAAAGGATTTTCTCGTTCACAGGGAATGAGTATTATCTCATCGGTTCAGAAGGAAAACTTTTTATGCTACACAAAATGAAGTATATACTTTGAAACAATCAAAATTTTAAAGTTAGTCAGCCCATTAAAATGGTAACGTAAATTAGTTGCGTCTGAGAGAAAACCTAAGGTAAGTCCAAGAAATTGGAAAGCCGTTTGAGGAAATTTTTAATTGTCCCGTTGATGGACCCTATTAGAAATATGCAGTGTCTGATATTTGCAAAATACTCCCTCAGAGGAAAAAGCCCCAAGATTTAATCAGTTAGATTGTTCTGCGAATATGCAACAAAAGTATTCGAACAAAATTTTGAGATTTATTACATTTTTCAGATGTACCGAAAGATGTATCCTTATTTACAAATTAAGATATGTTCTGAGCATAGGAATTGCGTTAAGGTACATTTTTGAAAGATAAAATATTTATAATAAAAAGGAGAAGGCCATGATAAAACTTTGATTTTTGAAATTAATTTTTATGAGTCGTTTTTTAGCGGGAGGGTTTCTGAAAAAAAATAAAGTCTGACTCACAAACATAAAAATATGTAGTTTTTATATGCTTTTAAATTTAAAACTCTCAAAGGTATTCTTTGTAAGTAAAAAAGAAAAGTGAAAGGACTGTCGTCGTTATTGTTCTAATACCCTGGCCGGAAGAATTTCCAGACCAGGTTCATATAGTGGGCTCAGGGGTGCGGCTCTGTTCTATAATGGCACCACAAGGGTCCGGGTCCGATTTAGCTAGGTGCCACCTCAATTTTGACCGAGCTTCCACCCAAGGGGTGACATCTTGGAGGATCGTTCCTTCTACCACTTTCTCTGACATCATGGAGAGACATCCCGGTCTATGGATTTAACGTGCCCATATCCAGCCTAGACACGGAGGTATTTAATGGCGCTCGTCGGGATTTGATCCGAGCACCCTCAGCACCTAAAACCGACGTGCTACCACTAGGCTACCTCAAGCCCTAAAATTTTTAAACATATATGGCGTCCACAAGATATGATCCCGCTGTCTGCTCTGCCAAATGTCAGCGACAGAACCACTCTGCCATCCATAGAGTTGTGAAAGAACTATTCACTTAATAGTAAAGTAAGCAAAGTTGAAATGCGCTACTCGTAGAAAGAAATCTGAAAAAAAAAAACTCTGGTAAAAACGGTAAAACCCATAATCCAGTGATGAAAAACTTTCTGTCAAAGAATGCGGTCGAAAAATGCGGACTCTTTTTTATGGGTTAGAAATTACACGAGGAACTCATTTAGATACTTATCACGATCACAACTGTCCCTCACTGTATCCTCACTGGCTACCGCAAAACAAGCTAATGGAATATAGCAAAAATGGAGATGGTGACTTAAAATATTGAGACGGATGCTGTTCTAAATAGTTCTAGAAAGCTTTCATTAAAATTGTTCTCAGTCATGCAATTTTATTTTTACATTGCAATAATAATACGAAGCTATTCATTTATTAACTAGTTGGCGCGCATTGGTCGTAGATATAAGATTGTCATCAATGATGATCATAATCTTATTTTTTTCTTATATAAATATCTAGTGTTATGTAACTTTTTAGTGTTAAAAACTTATTGTTGCTGCTAATGCCCCCTGGTTGGAGGTTCCATTCACCAGGTCATAATAGGCTAGTGGGCTAAAAGGGGCGGCTCCTGTTTTGAATTAGCACCACAAGGGTCGGAGTCAGACTTGGCTAAATGACCTGTCCCGTAATTTTGAACCGAGTCAAGTGACGAGACCGGGACACTTGACCCCACATCTCCAGGGGTAAATTTGAGAATTTGGTGGACATTGCAGCCCCGACTTACTTTACGTGGCCCGCCCACCATTAGTGAACACGGCGGTAGAATTGCACGACTAGCAATGAACCAGGGACGCTTAGATAACTGACCCGTTGCTCTTGCCAACTGGGCCACCGCGCCCTTAAAAAATTTATTTCTCAGTCTTAACCTAGAACTGGAACCTCCGATAGTTAAGACATACCTGTTTACGTACCGACAATTATGATACCGAGCCAGAGAAAATGTCTTATTTTTAAATATAATATATTTTTCAAAATTTTTTAGTATAATTTTTTAATTTTCATACAGAAAGTAGTACTTTTAATGCAGGAACTTTTAATGTCATGTAACACACAAGTGTTACATGACATACTTTCTATTTAAAATTTCATCTACTTCAAATGAAAATCTTCTTCATACTAACTGGAGTTCGTGGCGACTCTGTTTTATTACAGCCCTCCAAAAACAGAGAGAAGCATCGAAACCTTATCAGAATCGTTAAAATTTAATTATATCTACAAGTCTCCTGGCCAATAATATTTTCGGCGCTTTGATGATTTCCTGTTTAGAATAATTCACTACAAGCTGAGCTGAAAAGGGGCTAGATATGCTTATAGATTTGTGTACTTAATATACATTTTTTTTAAACCAATGTGGAGGTACTTGTCGTCAAACATTCTCCTATACTATGCCGCAGTTTTACTGTCCATTTTATTATGGGGGCACCATATAGGCGGGCAGCATTACCCACTATGAAGGGACACACAGGCGGAGGCATTTTGGCGCGACGCCGGGATTCGATCCGAGCACCCTCAACACCGAAAACCAACGCACTGTACCACAGGGCCGCCACAATCCCGTGTAGTTTATATAATCTTCCCAAGAGTATAGAATAGACACAGGTTTTTAATTACAGTAAAATTTCTTATAACACTTGTCAGCATTTAAAAAAAATATTGAATATGATTATTGTATTTAATCAAAAATTTGTACAATTATCTGACTATACATAAAATTTAAATTGTTGAACAGTAGTTATAAACGAATAGGTACTATAACTCTTGATATTTTATGGAGAGAATAATATCCCCTCCAAATATGTTCAATATTTGGAGGCAATGTATAGTGATTTTAATTATAATATGAAATACTCTTTTCCTTGTTATTCATTATAATACTCTTTTCCTTGTTATTCTGAAGCAAATCTATATAGAAAATATATTCTCCCAAACGTGTACAAATTTGCGACATTCATTACGAATTTGTTTATGGCTACAGACGTGTTACTTAACATCCGGATTGCTAAAATTAAATTTTTAGGAAAACAAAGCTAGACATCCGGATTGCTAAAATTAAATTTTTAGGAAAAGCACAATTTCACGTACAGGATTATTACTTTTATGTGTTATAAGAAACGCTGTGTTATAGGTGATTTCACCACACACAGGGGAAACTATTTTAGAACTTCCTCGTCTTTTTTCTCACAAACGTGCAGGGGATGTACTCAAAGTTGCAGCAATATCCAGGAACCCAACTCTGGGTTGATTATTGCTGTCAGATGCACGACAAGTGCCCTGCTTGGAAGACGTGTAAATCATACCAAGCATTCCCTGAACATATATTTGGAGGGGGGGGGGGAATGCGAAAATTCAACACAGCTGCAGGAGTCCTGACCCGGAATCACAGCATCTCTGGCCCCATTCGGAGAGAGGCGCAGGGGGTGCTTGGAAGACAAAGATACCCCCGGCAGGATGCATCAAATGTCTTGCTAGACATCACGCCTTTTAGGTCAGTTGCGACATTCATGTAACTTACTCCATGCCGAGATCCAGCAGGTGTGCAATGGGAATTTTTTTCGGCTAATGGCATGGACGATAACATAACTGGCAGTTAGCCGTGGAGGGTCTCTGGTCGTTTGGCAACACGGGGAGTCAGTAACTTTTGACTCCTAATAATGTAAAGGACTGGAGCATGGTGCGTTATAGAGTCTTTGAAAAAAAGGACTTTTTCCAGAGGCACCAAGAAAAAATAAAACACCTACACTTCCTCAATACTTTTCCCCACCATTATTTTTTTTTCTTTTTCTACCATGATTAAGGATACGTAATTTTCGTGTTTAAGAAATAGATGCGAATAAATGCGAAAATTATTTTATTACCATTTTTTGGCGAAACCTCGGTGACAAACGGCTTTTTAAGTGAAATCAGGTAATAATAGTAATAATTTATTAACATAATTGCTTAGGTAAGACCATCTGCGGTCTTTAAGGTGACTGCCTACGTTGAAAATGCCATTTTTTGACTATTTTGGTCAATTTTATTTTTTTGCAAGAATCGTGTAATTCAATCTTTTCTCTTTTCAAAACCGTTTTGATTTTCATTCTACATTAATTAGAAGCAGAGTTATAGCTATTTTTAAAAGCATCGTCTGATACAAAATTGAAGTGATTCAAAACTTTAAATGCGTTTTTCTCAGAATTATGCTTTTTAGCACAAATCTCTACTGCATAAAATTTGATAAAATTTTCAGGAAATGTTTTAGATGCTATTGTTAATGAGATGACGCTCAATAATTGATCTATAATAAATAGGTTTTTGTTTGGGGCTGTTTTTATAAGGAAAGGATTGACGAATTGAGGAAAATTTTCATATTGGAACATAAAATTGTCTGTATTATTTTTGCGTTTTAAAATTTCTCTTAGATTGAGGGTCATTTTGAAGATGACCGTTATATGTATCATGTGTGAGAAGGAAATTAAAATTGTAGCATTAGAATTTTGTGCAGAGTGATAGGCGTTTTAGCTAAATTTCATTAAAAATTACTTCAAATTAACCAATTTATAAAAGAGTATGGTATTTACAGGCAAATTGTTTTTTTATTTTTAAATGCTATTTTACCATAAAAGACTAAAAAATCCTTTAAAAAAAACAATTTTTTTAAAAAATTGGCTCCGAACGTAGGCAGTCACCTTAAATGAAAAATCTCACTCTCCTTCGGATTTGCTCCGAATTTCACCCGGACAGTTTGCCCTTTCCGGAGTCGAACCTAAAAATCTAACTGTAAAAATCAACCATCAAGTTTTGTGGAACAATTTTCTAGATTTAAGAACGTCTCTCGAGCACCAAAGTCAAGGGTATTTCAGCTACTTACAGTAGTCAACGAAGAGACTCCTGTTGATGTTATACAGACTTTAATTTCAACGAAATGCTGCTACCTTAACTTTGCAAAGGCTATACAAAGCTATACAAAGCTATACAAAGCCTCTATAGTCTCGTTAACAGAGTAAATGCTGAGATATTTTAGTATGTACAGCATACTAAAATAGTAATTAACGACAGAAGGCAAAGACTTGAGGAACATAATGGGGAGAATACTACAAAGTTAGCTTTTAAATAAGAATTTTGATACTTACCTATCCAAGTAAGTAAAATTGTAATTTTTTTAATAAATGAGAAATTGTTTATTTTTTTTGCGAATAAATGCGAAATTTTTATATATTGTATTTTTTTGTTGCGAAATTTCGATATTTTTATCCGAAATTTACGTATCCCTAATCATGATACTTTACGGAAACTTGTAACTAGAATCAGTCGATACAAACCTATCCAGGACTTGTAGTATTGCCAGTTAGAATCATCAGTCATTGTTAAAATTTTCCTTCGATTGCCTAGAAAATCCTAATGATCAGAGTAAATTTGCTATTTACTCATTACTCTCAAGAAGTGAAGGTAAATTTCCCCCCAAGATTCCCTCAAACGATTCACAATGCTTTCAAATGACAGAAAAAAACACGGATTGTTTTTCAGTGGACAAAGAAATGAACAATAAAGGGGCTCCAATCTAGATCACTTGTTTTCCAAATAGTTGTTCTACATACGGTACAATAACTGACTTATTAAGAACTATTCTTAAACAGTCAGAAAACAATTTGCATGCTCATTCTGTGTTTTCGCTTTTAATTTAATTACATTTTGATAAAAATATGGATAAAAATGAACTAAGGATCTTATAGTAATAAATTATATATAAACTTTTACACATTAACATAAAAGTAAAACATTTATTGAAAAACATTTCAAAAATTTTAGATTTATGCTTTCGCATACCTGGTGCTTTGCTGTATTTTGCACTATTTGATACTGTATTCAATTTTTTGATAAGAAAAACAGCCTGTAGACTGTTTCTAACCGCTCTTCCACCTCTTGCTTACCTTAGAATTTATTTCGTGAAATTCAGTTCAATCTGACTTTATTGTTTATTCACTACCGGCACTATTAAAAATGGGATATTGAAGAAATGGGATTATTCTCAGATTTCTTAATGTAATTTATTCCCGATCTTATAAATGTAGGACAGGAGATACATTTGCTTTCGTGCAAGTAACTGCACGCAGTGATCACTCACTTTTTGATAGTGATATGCTCCAGATATTTTCCTATAGCTCTTCAATTGTTTTGTTTTTTTACTTGGGAGTCATATCACATTTACTTGCATTCAAATTATTGCGAAATTAAGTCAAATCTTCTCTCTCTCTCATACTAAATTTGAATTTTTTTATGAATATCTTCAGATATATCTCAGTAATTTTCTTCATTTTAATTCGAAAACTTTGATTTAAATATATAAGGTATAGATACTGTTTTTTTAATTAATGTACTTTAGAATTTCTATTTGATAAAAACACTGTGAGCAGAAATTATTAAATAAGGTTAAATATATAGATTACTAGCTGAATACCCGTGCTTCGCTAAGGGGTACATTTTAGGATAATTACAATGAAAAAGTAATGAAATTGCTTTTTAGAGGATTTTCTTATAAACAATAGATTTTGTTTCTTCATTGGGTGGAACTAATATTACCAGGCTAGTCCTCGAACTTACGAGTGAGCAAGCTACGTAAAACTGACCGTGGGAGAAACAATTTTCTCGTAAATATACGCCATCATATTTTAAAGTTTGGCCTTAGGACTTATTTATCGTCATGGCGAACCATATTTTGAGAGGAAATTACAGTTTTATATATAGATTTGATTAATTGGGATTTGATTAAATGGATTTAATATCCATAAAACATGCTAATTTGAACTAAATTTTTAAAAATTTCCATCTCAATTAGTCTAGTGGTTAAATTTTATCTTTTACTGTATTTTAATATTTTCTTTGTCAATTAATTTTGTTGTTATGCACGTGACGCAAAATTAATTTAAAGTATCACAAAAAGAAAAGAAATCTCGTGATCAGCATTTAATAAATTAAATTCAAAACTTTCCTAACGATTACTGTTTTGGAAGCTAATGTTCTGCTAATTTCCAGTAAAAGCTAAAATCATTTGAAAACAACACACCAGTGTTCCACTCACACGCAACACTATAAAACTGAATTACAGTACTCTACGTTTATATGGGCATTGAAAATTGTGGTTAGTAGGGGGCCATACGGGACAATCCACGCTTTGTCTATAGACACTTGCTATCTTTGGCTATTATTTGATCCGTAATATCTGCCTCATATGCCGTATGTTTCTAAACGCCATTCCCGAATGAAGAAATCGTGTAGAGGAGGCTTCTGCAACATGTGGACAGAGACTGTTGTTTTGTGACAACTGACTGAAGTGGTGTCATCTTTGGCTATTATTTGATCTGTAATATCTGCCTCATATGCCGTATGTTTCACACACAGCTTAATTCCTTTAAAATGGGACAAAATGAGTAACTCCAGATAACCATGTAATCCACTACTGCTACAGGGGCAACAAAATGTGAGAAAACAGAGTTCAAATCAGCCAAAACTGCAATTATGGTGTACATATGACACCTAACTTCTCCAAAAATCTTTGCCTTTGTGATGAGACTCATAAGTGATTTTTGTTTTTTGATAAAACACTCTTGTTAACAAATCATGACGATCCTGTGGTTTTTGTCCAACTATTTTTTGCTGTTGTTGTCTGATTTCTTCCAGTCTCGCTTCTCTTTCCGGAGTAAAGATTCGGAAAATCATTCGGAAAAAGCTGAAAAGTAAATAATATCAAATCAATTTAAAAACTAAATACAGTATAAATAACACAGTATGAATAAAAAGTACAGGCTGCGTCCAGATATGCTCAGGCCAATAATACAAAAAAAAATTTAAATCGTAGTAAGCAATAAAAAACATTTTACACACTTCAATAATAGCAAAACAAAACATGATGGTAAAATAGAAAGGAAAGTTAAAAGAGAAGTAAGAAGTTAAATTCTAAAAATATAAATGAGGTATAAATCAGCTATCGATTCTAATTTATGAATCATTTATCAGGACATGAAAAAATTACTGCATGTAAAAAAAATTAACCTTACCTCCATTAATTTCAACTCTTCTTGACCTGTGGCTTGTCCAATCATGTGAAATATAATTCTTGACAATAAATCTTGTTAACCTAAACTGTTATTTGTGTTTTTTTTAATTTAAAAAAATTATGTTCTCAAAATATGACAATTAAGAAAAAGATATCATCGAGAAAAAATAAATCATGCTACTTAAGAAAGTCATACCACAAATTTCTATAAAATTAATGTGCAACTATATTTGACGTACAAAATAATGCATATGCGATACATTGCTAACATGTTTTACCATCAAAAATTTCCACAATCAAAAGCTAAAATTAGTTTAAAATATTAGCTTTAGGATTTTGTGCAGAATGATAGGTGTTTTAACAAAATTTCATTAAAAATTACTTCAAATTGATCAATTTATAAAAAAGGTATGCTATTTACAGGAAAGTTTTTGTTTCTTTTTTTGATTTATAAGTGCTATTTTAGCATAAAAGACCAAAAAAACCTTTACAAAATTATTTTTTCTCAAAGCTAAACACAAACATAATTAACAGTTATTTTAAAACACCCCTGGTAAACATTGTTAAGTTTCGAAGTATTAGAATGATAATAAAAAATATTCCAGAGTTTCAGGCAGAAGCATAAAAAGAAAGAATATGCAAAAAAGTAACTAAATTAAACAAAAATTGACAGAATACAGAAAAAGTGAACAACGGCAAAAATAAATAAAACGTTTCCTTGTGCACATGCGCAGTTCTTATGATTGATTGATTCCAACGCCTAGAGTACCGCGTTGGAAGAACCACATAAAATTTGTGTTGAAGTGTAATCGTTCTTTAAAATTGGACTAAAAATCGAAATTTTAAAACACTGGGGATTTTTTGGAGGCATGTAGCATTTTCGAGAAAAACTTAAGAAAAAACGATTTCCCTAAAAATTTCGGCAATTTAAAAGTTTAAAAAAAATGGCATTTAGACTCAGGAATTTTTAAAGATGTTTAGAATAGTAGTTGTGTTTTCATTTGGTTAAGCTGTAATGGGGGGTGGCGCTATAGTAATGTTACAATGACGTAACTTTTAGGATAGAATTGGCTGCTGTTTCGCCATAACCGTCACTTACGGAATTGGGGTGTGTACGCATCTTTTATTTTGCATTAGGATTTTGTGTGCTTGCATGTAAGGTGCTTTGAGCCCATACTGTAAGTTGTGTTTGTCTTTTCATTTTCTTTTTGACTTATTGCTTCCTTGGGGGACTCGGGGCCTTGGGATGTCTTTTGGGCTTACCTGCATCCTATTCAGAAAGTTCCCCTTGAGGTAACTGATATGGTTAGGATCCCTGATGAAGAGACCTGTCGGTTACCTCTGTTGTTTTATGGTTCAGTTCCGGCACTTATACAGAATCTTGCCGTTGGTGCGTGGATGCCCAGAGTGCTTGATTTCTGTTTGTTTCTTGTCTATATTTGTATTAATTTTATCTATCTATGTTGGATAATTTATTTGTTTTTTTCATTATGGGGATATGAAACTTCTGCGCTATCCTCTATTGAAAATGTTTTCTTTGCAGGATATGTTTTATGTTAAAGTGATTTAGCAGTCTATGCTTGATTTTTAATTTTTGTTTATTTCTATTATTTATATTTTACGTTTTAATAGAAAGAAATAGTTAAATTTTTTAATAAAATTTACACCTTAATGGGAATCCAATCTCCATCTTCAAGAAGTTCAGTATTTACTTAAAGGAAGAATTCAGAGATTAAAACTTTTCCTCAACCTTTGAAGAATCACCATTGAACCCAATCATATGCCGTCTTATCTTTTATCGATTATACACCGGGATATAAATGTCACAATAGCAATCACACGTAAGTGTCCTCTTTTCAGGAATTTCGACATACTTACAGGACGTCTAATTACACACTTCCAAATTATGCTTCTAAATCCCGCAACGGGCATTTCGCTTTCAGAATAAGGAAAGTGTTTCTGGAACACACCAAACTTGCAGAGGCACCTCGCTAGGGATTAATTTTTTATAGAGGGTTGATATAGGTTTCTCGACAGTCGTATATCATGGACCGGATAGTATGGTTTTTACCTCCCTTGCAGGTATGGGAAAAGAGAAAAAAATTATAATAAAAATGTAAAAAGCGATAGCAGTAACCTAGATAAGACGTATCTTTCTAAATTTTCCATTAAAGAATTTCACGATACATTGGAATTGCATAGCACGTTTTAAATACGAACCCATTTTTTTATACTCATTCTCATATAAATGAATAGGGTATTTATAAGACTCAAAATTTTAAAGCATAAGATTTTTTCTTGTTCATACGAACCCTATATGGTCCATACACTCGGATATTTTTAAAAAGAGAGACTTTTTCAGTAAGTCACCTTTTTTGGTGCGTGTTATCAGTTTTAATCACTTTTGTTAAAAGGAATGAAACTAGACACTGTTAACCCAAAAACTTCATAAGCTTTGTACGTGGTTTCGAAGGCATCTAACATGCATCTAGACTTCTATATTTCATAAGATAAATCTGGTCGTTTTGATGGTATAAACACTTTTTGTCCACAAAAATTGTACCAGAAAGTGTACAGTTGAAAAATGGAATGGAAAAATGGAATTCCATTTTTCAAATCTAGTATTGAAAGATGGAAGCGCCAGATTTTATTTTCTAGCAATTACAATTATTTTAGATTTGGCAACATACAGAGTCATCGAAAAAGGTGTCCGTGATTTCATTTGTGCACACCGGGAACAACAATCGACCGATCGGATTTGGGTAGCAGCAGAGGGTATCTTAATTCTGGGAGTTTTATTGTTCTATGTCATGGTAACCGTGACTGCGCTGGGGGCATGCACCGACGCCGTGACGTTGCGCTTCTTCTTACATGGGTTTTGAAGTTGGGTAGGAAAGGACGGTCCAATTTTTTGGCCACAAAGAAACCCGATTTAACCCGTCAAGACTTTTTTCTATGGGGTTACCTGAAAAACATAGTGTACGCTGAATTAATCCGGGACCTACGCCATTAATCGGACAGAATCACTGCTGCAATGTGACTCCTGCTATAATCTCTACCTGGATGGAGATCGACTATCGCCTAGATGTGTGCCGTGCGACGAGGGGTGTTCATGTCGAAACCTACTAGGTAATGTCCAAAACTTGATTCGCTTTTGTATCTTTTGGTGAAAAATAAACACCACGAGTTCTATTATATGATTCTTTATTTAACGTTGCAATCACGGACGCATTTTTCGATGACCCTGTATTGAATCGGAAAATTTTATGCGTCATTTATAGAATTCATGAGTTAAAGTACTAAATAATTGATTAGGTTTTGGGCTGTTTTTCTAAATATGACTTTAAAAAGAAAATATTGTTACAGCGAAGATTTAGGAAAAGAGTATGCATTCGTTAAAGAAACAAAGATAAATAACGTAGAAAAGTTGGGAAAATTATATATCTGTATTTTCAATGGTGGTCGAAAGAAGACATAATATTCGTATTGTGATATTAACTCGGATAAACATAAATCAGATGATGAGCCTCATGAAGTATGCACCTGAAATTTCCTAGGGGAATTGATAGGGAAACTTTCGTTAATCGTCTTTGAAACACTTTATGGGATACACACCATCGAATTAAGAACGTCCTACCCTTTCGATATATTTTCATTAATCATAGGAGTTTTATATATATATATATATATATATATATATATATATATATATATATATATATATATATATATATATATATATATATATATATATATATATATATATATATATATATATATATATATGCATATGTATATGTATATGTATACGTTGGGGTAGTTCATTTGATAGTATAATGGCCTTAAGATTTGGATTCGCGAGATCGATTTTCGCCGCTTATAGTCGACCGTTAGATTGGCACCCGACCATTAGGGAAAGAAAGTCTACAATCCGTTTGTCAAATGAATAAGAAAAATTCACAATGGAAAAGCGGTTAACGTCTTCAAAAATATGATGATAAAAGTAAATTCAGGCCACCATAATGTGACGTTGACCCCAACAGCAGAGGAGAATATATGTGTGGGAAAGTCATCGGAAATAACGCTTCCTCATCACTAAAATCATTCAGTAGGTAGAATAAGGTCTTCGAGAATTTGGAGATGCGAGTTCTATTCTCGCTCCCGAAGGAGCATCCTTAAAAGCTGTAATGTAGTGCATGTTAATCTGGGACATAATAATTGATTTAATAAATATATAGTACTTTTAACTCGGAATTTTTATAGAATTACGCTTAAAATAACACCATACTTTCCCAAACATCTCAACTGTTCCCTTTAATGAACATTAGAAGAGAAAAATTTTCAGTGGAAACAAGGGAGGAGTGGCAGTTTATGAAGTGCGCACATCTGTTTCTCCCATTCATTTGCTGTTTTCAAATTCTTCAATAGTTTTCTTTTTAAACAAATTTATTACAGTATATATAACAGATAAATCTTTAAATATAAATCATTATCAATTAAACGACCCTCTCCGTTTACTCTACTGCCCAGAGTTCAGATCTATTTTATATATAAATCGTGCGTGCTAGTTAGTGTTGTGACGTAGGCAGTAATAAGACCAGCGTTTCGCTTCAATTACTTTACTACGCCACCTTAAACACTACAAACTACAACTACACACTACAACTACAAAAAGCAAGTATGTACAGCGAGTTAGAATTTACATGTTAGAGATGTCAGGACGGCTTCGGGTTCACAGACCAACTCTGGCCTACAGAAGGCATCTCGGACCAGAGAGCTCCGTCTCTCTCACATGCAAAAACAGATCTCTCTCGTGGAGTATTGGGGGTCTTTTTTTATACGGTCGGCGAATTCAAAAGCTTTCTCCGGCGTTTTAAGTCGTCGTAAGGGTCCAAAGTTTATGGGATTCCACATGTCGCTATAGTGTCAAAATTCTGGAGAGCCCTTGAACCACTCTGGTATTTATGACTTTTATAACGTCAGAAACGCATATTACATGAAATTTATGGCCTCTTATCCTAGAGTTTATGAGACCGCTCAGTTTAACATTTCGCCGATAGATGACAAGTTCATGTTGAGGGGTAGGAACGAGCATCACAGACTTATATAGTTACAATTTTCGTGGAGTAATGGAGACAACGTCACAGTGTGTATATTTACGCACTTTCGAACATACGTATGTGTAAACACTCTTTAAAACTATGCCCCCTTGGAGAAAGCTTCTTTATTACTACTGTAAAACAGGTAAAAGCTTTCAAAAGCCAGATATCAAATTACTAAAATAGACATGCCCATCTTAAGGCTGCTGTGTAGTAATCCTATTGGATTCGCTGTCCTCAATGTTAACCTATGGAGAAAATTTGTCAAATGATTGCCGACATGGTATTAAAGATTTTTTAAAAAAAATTGTGCTCCACAATAAAGAAAGAAATTTTACACCTTGGGGTATTTTCCGTTTTTTGAAAAAAAAAATTGCAAATAATATTTTTAATTTAAATTATTCGGAGTAGGGGAAATCTGGTATAGTGTGCTTTAAAAGCTCATAAATTCCTTTGGTGGACGAAATTTAAAAAATGAATCCTGTTGCAAGGTGCAGAGAAGTTCAGACTATCTGAAAATACCATTTTTATTGGATTATCAGCATTTATGTAGCTGTAAATAGTAAACAAATTTTCTCTATAAACATTGAGATGAGGGAATCCAATAGGGTTAGTACACAGCAGCTTTAACAGGTTATTCTTGTATACAATTAAACTTTTCTCTTGGTTATTTGCTTGGGTCAAAAATTCTGATTATTGTTACTACTATTTCGCTATCGGTTGCCTTTGAATATGACGTCTTTTACAATTTAAAGATCAATGACCAAATCGTGTAAACAATCGCCATATACTCAGATAACTTCAGGAATAAATCTTCTGATTTATCGTGGTAATTAACGGCTGCTGTTAGTCGATGCAATGCAGGTTTTGGGATAAAATATCTATGGAAAGATAGTAAAAGATCCGTGCTAAGGAGTATCATTGGGATCATAGCGCACCATGCAAGTCATGCCCATCTTCAAAGTGCTTATTTTCTTTAGTGTATGTTTTCTTTTAACAAATGTCCGTCTCCATCTTATCAGCCATATTTCGAGGAGCAGCCTAGCACAAAACTAGATCTATAAAAACACCTATCAAAAATATCAACAATAGGAAATGAAAATTTGGAATGGATTGTAGGGCAATTGCTGTGGTGATCTCCAGTCATACAATCGTATAAGTTGCAGAGACGACAGGTAGTTGTATCTGTAATTCCTGTTCTGTTAACAGTCATTGCCTGTTACAAGTCTAAGGGCCTGTTCACATAGGAGTCCGTTGCGTTGCGTTAAGGAAAATATGACGTTAAGACGAAAATAAACCAATCATATGCTTCCAAACGATTAGCAATGAAATTTTTAACGCCTATGATTGGTTTATTTTGGTCTCAACGTCATCTTTTCCTTAACGCAACGCAACGGACTCCTATGTGAACAGACCCTTAATCAGATAATGTTAAGTGTTTTCGGCAAAGAGAGGGGAATTCTGGCTGATTTACCCAAACGAGTATTTAATGTACATGTTAATTGTACTCCCAGGATCTTTCTCACTAGCATCGAAAATTTTTATGATTTTTGTGTCTTTTAATGTAGGATTACGTTCCTCCATAACGGTCCTCCGGAAGGCTAAACTTCAGATGCGAAAACCTCCCGTCCGTACCTCACGAGTTATAATTTTGGCAGCGCGCCAAACCCAGTTTTTATCGCTTGGACAAGCAGTAAACAGTTAAACAGAGAATTGCCAAAATGCGTCAAAATTTTGACATACATATACGTATGTATATATATAATACGTACATATATGTACGTATTATATATGTACGTATTATATATACGCACATATATGTACGTATTATATTATAGATACATTTATTATTATTTACTATATAGATGCATATACATAACACATACATACATATATACATACAAAAGAGGTAAGCAACGATAAGTAATCCTACGTTAATAACTCTCGGTAGTTTCGTTAGAAGAGACTATCTGAATTTTTTTTTCCTTTTAGTTGTCATGTCCCTATCAAAATTTGAAGAATAATGACTCGGCGCAAACATTGGCCGTTTATAAAAAAAATAGCGAGCCATAAAATAACTGATTGATCATGGTAATGAAAGTTTGTTGTGAGCTGATGCAATGTAAAAACGAGCTTTAGGGAATCATAATTGCCCCGAGATCAGCTCAGGAAAATCAGGGAAGTAGAATTGTAGAGATAATCAAACACAATTGATTGTCTTTATAGTTCTCCGAGCAAAATCGTGCGATCGTAGAACACCACTACAGACTCCATTACTGAAGTTTAACAAATTTTCTTTGTCCTCAGAAAATTCAGTGTTATGTTATGTTATTGCAACATGATTAGAGGAAACGTACGTGACTCCTATATCCATTTCTAATCAGATGATTAATCCTTTCTGTTGGGCATGGAAAATCTGATATAATCCTACTTAACCTATATGGCTACCAAATTCAAAATATAATGGTAAATTTGAGAGGTAATTAGAGCTGTTTTTTCAAATTTAAGGAAGTAATGGTTTTTAAATCTTTGTTGAGAAAGGAGGTTCACTTCCCAAATAAAAGTTACCGATAAAAACCAAATAATAATATCTGTTAGAATTTTTTTGAGAAATGAGATTTAGTACAGTCCAAATTGAATGTCATAGGAAATAACTATTTTGAAATTTGTTTTAGCAGGAATTAAAATATGTACTTAATTCAACCTTCATGTACAAGGGATTGTGCAATGTAGAAAGAGAAAATTTAAAAATTTAAAAATAATTTTTCTAATGTTATAATTATTGGACTTATTTTACTTTTATCTCTAGTGTTAGTTGACATTAAAATGGAAAACGTAAATAATGGAAACGTAAAGAGTTACTAGTTAATTTCTCTGTGCTCGGTTTCAGAAGAAATTTATACTCAATTTTATTTTCCTCAAAAATATGCATAATATCAGCTTTATTAAACATAACTACCATTATATCCTATACATTATTAAATTGTCAGTAATTATAAGAAAAATATTGGAAGACTGAAAGAAGAATTTTTAGACTTTTTTATAACTTGTTTTTCAGAAATAAATATTGAAATTATTATATATATATATATAACTTTCAGGGTGCCAGAGGGAAAGAGAAAAAGGGGCCGCCCCCCCCTCTAGGTGGCTTGATGGTGCTGAATGCGACCTCACAACGCTTGGTGTGAGGGGTTGGAAAGTTGCCGCGCTGGATAGGGAACGCTGGAGACGCATTTTAGAGACAGCCAGGGCCTGTCGCAGGCTGTAGTGCTGTAGATGATGATGATGATGATATATATATATATATATATATATATATATATATATATATATATATATATATATATATATACAAACATGCATATGTATACATACATATACTATATACATACATATATATATATATATATATATATATATATATATACATGCATACATATACATACACACACTATATATACCGGGTGGTTATAATTAAACTTCCCCTATAAGCGGCATCCTACAGCGCAAACGGGTGAACGGAATGCAACGAAATTTTGTATATGGTCTATACAACGAGATGCGCTCACGGAATTTCGGAAAAAAAAAATTTAGTTCCAAAATGTCCACCAGACGGCGCCTTTTCAGGAAAAACATGAAATTTAACACAATAAACGACCAAAACGGAATACAGAAACAATATTAAAATTTATTGACTAGTTTCTGATCACCTTGTCATCGAACCACATTAAGTAAAGGTAAGTAAGAAACAAAAACAGTTCAGTTTACAGAAACAAGAACAGATTAGGACGAAATTGCACAAGAGGAGCAGTTGTTAATCGTGTCCAGGACGATGTATAGGTTTATGGGGCTATTTAAAAAGTCTGGTGTATCGTGGAGGTGTTGTGACGTTGAATGACTTAAAGAACTCCATAACGCTTCATGTGCGAAGCCTCACAACTGATCGGTTACGATCTGCTGTTGAACACACTGTCCATCGACTTGAAATTTTGCAGGTGAATGAAGGTGGTCACGTGGAGCAGCTTTCCCTACATCGTCCTGGACACGATTAACAACTGCTCCTCTTGTGCAATTTCGTCTTAATCTGTTCTTGTTTCTGCAAACTGAACTGTTTTTGTTTCTCCCTTACCTTTACTTAATGTGGTTCGATGACAAGGTGATCAGAAACTAGTCAATAAATGTTAATATTGTTTCTGTATTCCGTTTTGGTCGTTTATTGTGTTAAATTTCATGTTTTTCCCGAAAAGGCGCCCTCTGGTGGACATTTTGGAACTAATTTTTTTTTTTCGAAATTCCGTGAGCGCATCTCGTGTATAGCCCATATACAAAATTTCGTTGCATTCCGTTCACTCGTTTGCGCTGTAGGATGCCGTTTATAGGAGAAGTTTAATTATAACCACCCGGTATATACAGTCGAACCTCCATATATCGAAGTAGCAAAATGCCGGAAAAAAAATCGATATATAGAAATTTCGATATATAGAATTGATCTTAGTTTTATCATAATTCTCCTAAAACATTAACATTAAAGCTAATTTTCGTATACGAAACTCCATTTCCAATTTATATTCGAATCACATTAAATGAAAGTTAATAGCTAAAAAATGTATTAATATGAAAGATTTATTGAGTACTATATACCTTTAAAAACACAATATTCCAGACAGTGGTTACAGTGATTACAGTTACATTCTTTAAAAAAAAAACTACGAATATCTTGCCGAACAGCCAGTTTTGCGGAAAGTTCATCGAAAAAATGCTCGCATTTATTCAGTCCATTAAAAACTTCATCACGGACATTTTAAACGAATTGAAGTCCGCGAAGTATTGTTTCAAACGCCAAAAATTGAGAGATTTTATTCTAAAGTGGAATAGAATCTCCCTATATGTCGTGAAAAAAATTTCGATATATAGAGATATTTTCGATATAGAAACAGTTTTTCTATGTAATGAACATGGAGATTTGCTAAGAGTTCGATATATAGAAAATTTCGATATGTGGAAGTTCGATATATGGAGGTTCGACTGTATATATATATATATATATATATATATTAATATACACACATAGACATACGTATATATATGTACACTTTCATACACTGTATTAAGCATAAGGGGAAAAAAGCTATTGTTCGTATTTTGATCTCGGGTTAAATTTCGAATTACATTTGCACATAATCAATTTTAAGAAATTTGACTGGCCATAAATGAGGATTTATATAATTTAAATTTATATATTTTTTCCCTAGAAAACATTAGCTTAAATTTAATGAAAATAGAGCGCATTAAATTGAATGGAACTAGAGCGAGAATAGAAAATCTCCTCCTACCTATGCGTATATTTTCCTCTCTTAAATTTAGATGAGAGATAAAATGATGCTTAATAATCATTTAAAAGATGCCCACAAATTAGCCTCCAATGCTCTTTAACGCCAAATGAGGACGAGCAGGAAACAGTGAGCTCTGAAATTTAGAAATTACCTCCGCTGCGCTCAAAAAGTGATATATTACGAATGCCAAAATCATTCAGCGATGTTCAGTGGATTTTCTAATGTGTTTGTAAGCACATGCATTATCCCGTTATCATATATAAATATTCATTGGAAACAATTTAATCTTCCTCTTTTGCACTTTCAGTAAAATGAGGCGACCTCTTTTCTTTTACATCTCTGATGCAAAACATGGGGTTTTGACACTCTGTAGGATGTGTGAAAGATATTTCTTCATTATACGTATTCTTCATTACACGTATTAAATTTTACAAGTGCTGATTTTAACTGCAACTGTTGGAATCAAGTAATTTGTCACAGTGACTGTAATAACTGAAGATTTTCTTGTTATCCTCTCTGAGAGCGCTTTGTTATTTTTAATTCTAAAAAATAAAATTTTGTTTTAACATGTGTTTGCGGAGGTTTTCCAATAGAAATAATTATAGGACAAAGGAGTGTCGCGAAAGAATTGTTTTCAGACATTGTTTCACGTTGAATGTAAAGGAGGATTGTTTGTTATTTTCCTACTCTACACATCCTCTTAAAGTTTGATAAAAATAGTTTATTGAAACTGGATAGAAGTATGGCAGTCAACGAAGAATGTGATGGTATTTGGGGTACCACAAAGAACCACCCCTAGACACATTAGGCCTCGTAGACACGATACAGATTCGGTTTTATAATCGTTTTGGTTTAGTCGTTTCGTTTACAGTAAACTATGTATTTTGTTTTGTACATTCACACGATGCGGTCGAAAACCGAATACGGGAAACAACCGAATCGGTAACAGGTGTCGTTCGATTTTGTCTACCGAAACCGTATAGAGGGAGACACCGCGGGGCCGTTTCGGTTGCCATTGGCGTATAGAATTGAGAGGGGGAGTACACATGATTCGGTTGTTTTTAAGGAAACGTACACCAGTGACGATACAGCTACAGTCAAATAAAGTGATTGTTTATTTAGTTGTTTTTTACAGTTTTTTTGCAGTGTTCTTTTTCACAATGGTGAAAATCGACATAGAAATTTTAATTTCTTTGGTTTAAGAAAGACCGACCATTTGGGACAAAACGTTAGAATGCTATAAAGATAAAAACTTTATAACTTGCTGCTTGGAAAAATGCTGCTTGGAGGGAGATATGTTCGTCATTAAGAAAGGAATTTCAGGAATTGGATCAAAAACAAAGACAGAATGCCACACAATATCTATCCTTCACAATAGCATGTACCCAATACGTTCTATTAATTTTTTTTAATTTTGCTTCGACGACGGCGGTACCAGTACATTACAAGTATGGTACCGCCATTATGGTACCGCCATTACCAGTACATTACCAGTATGTACACTTTCATACACTGTATTATTATGAAGGTATTTACGTCCATTCTGCAAACTGAATTACACTGGATTGATCTCAAAGGTGTTACGTGCGGCCGGAAAAATCGTATAAGTTAAAAGAAAAACCGAATCGTGTGAACACAGCTTTCGGTTGACACTGAAACCGTATCGTGTTGGCACGGTGGCTTGGTTAGCAAGAGCAGCAGGCCAGTGATCTGAATGCCCCTGGTTCGATGCTCGTCGCTGCAAATCCACCGCCGTGTTCATTAATGGTGGGCGGGGCACGTAAATTAGGTCGTAGCTACAATGTCCTTCAAGTTCTCAAACTTACCTCTGGAGGTGCGGGGTCAAGTGTCCCGTTCTCGTCACTAGACTAGGTTCAAAATTATGGGACCGATGTTCTTCGAGGTCAAGCCAGACTTCAGCCCTAGTGGTACCTCGCCTTAAAGTGAAGCTGCTTACTACCCTTCGCCAAGGACCTAGGATTTGAGGACCTGTGTCCTTTCGACTTGGTGTAGGCTTTCCTACACCAAGGAGATTGGAAACAACAACAACCGTATCGAGTATAAGACCTGTTCACGTTGCATCCGGAGCATAGCGTTCTATTACTACGTTGGCTCCGATATTGTCGACATGTCCTGTGATTAGTTTGACGTATCACTGGGTCAAGGAATTGAGCTCTGAGACTGGCTAAAATCTTTTACGCTGACGCTACGTAACGCTCTGGATTCAGCGTAAACAGGCCGTTACAGTTCATCTGTCACAGAATGGCAATATGAGAGATATCAGATGTTTCTTCATAACTAATTTGTACACATCCTAGGCCTCTGAAAAAACTACGTGAAAAGCAGCATGGGTAAATTTCGATGCCTAAGTTATCCGCACGCTGATGTAACTGCATGTAGCAGTGACCTGTGAATTTTACGGCAAAAATACGTATATAAAATTTTGTATCTTATAGAAATCAGCGTTTCTGAATGGTATCGCTTGGGACTATTTAAAAAAAATTCGTGGTGTTTTTAAATACATATATTTTGGATTATGGTATAATTTCTTTTTTAATTCTCAGGGAGATCATTTCGTAAGAAATATAAATTTCCAATAAAATGAAATTGTAACTTTTTTCCCGATACTCGTAAATTATTAATTTTTGTAAGAACCTTTATTCATTTCTTTTAAAATGAAATTGTAGCTGTGAAGTTCACTATTTCCTTTATCCTTAAGGTAATGTATATACTAAACAATGAACTCACCATTAACAAGATCCGACTAGGTTTTATACACTAAATTATTTATTACAACACAATTAGACTACATAAATACCGTACTCAACTGCTAGCAGGCATAAATTATACCAAGCAGGTAAATTTTAAAAAAGCATCAAACAATATCTGCAACATCAGGCTTAGATATAATGAATCTCTTGGTTTGGGTAATTTCAGCAGCCCTTCTCAGCATGCAAAAACTATGGAACTCTAGAATATACGACGATATGGTGCTATGCATTGATTAACTTTTTTCATCTTTTAATTTTAAGGATTAAATTCCATTCATTCTAAGGAAAGAGACAATTGTATTTATCGTTTTCTCTTCAATTCTACGAGTATTACTACGTCTGTGGTAAATGTATCTTCATTTATATTAATAAACATATATACAATTAATGTTTTGGTCCGTATCCAGCTTAATGCCTAATAATCCGAATCGAATTTCAAAGAAGAATTTTCGTTAAGTTAGGTAAAATTTTATGTAAATTCCTAGTCTTTACTTCTGATCTCCTCTTCCACTTTCAAATTCTGCGTTCTAAAAGTTATGATACGTTTCAATCACGTTTACTATCCAAGTAGCACGATAGCAACCGTGGAAAGGAATAATAATGAACTAAACCGACATGAAGGTTAAGATCCTGTTAAATAAATGTGTTGAAGTAAAATATGTAGGTTAAGGATGACTCTCGTAGTGACACAATTTAGCAACACTTTAAAACAGTCTGTGAATAAAAGGTTCAGTCGCCCCATTTTGAAACTATTTAATAAATGCAAAACTGCGATTTTAAAGGGAAGGTTGATTTAACCGATATTTTAACATAACTCATGGTAATTAAACTGGCTCTACTTTCTCGTCAAAAATGCATTATTTTTTTTTCTCCTAAGTATGAAGAAATCCTTAGAAGTGACAGACAATCTATGATATTTAGTATTTCTTATTTTGAATAAAAGGATTCATTTCCATCCTATCAGTCTATATGATGTGACTTGTACATAGAAATTCAATTTTTATAAAATAATCATAATAAAGATTACAAGAGGTAAATATTACTGATTTCTTTACAGCATAAAATAACCCACACATTTTATGCACAGTGCACGGCAAAGGAAAATTTTCAGTGAACATAATAATAAATTTAGAAATTCTGTTTTTATACATTAACTATAAAAAGTAAAGCATAAAACAGGATTTAAGAGAATGCTTGGGATTTTTCAAATGTACCGTAAGTTGGGGCTACTTGGACCCTAGGGGGTTTCTTGGACCCAAACCGAAAAAGTGTTTTAAATCACACCTAGGTCTCTTGTCAATAAAATATAGGTATAATCCACAATCTCTCCAACAGATAAGAGCAATAGCTAGGTCCTGAGGTACTTTACCACATTCCCGCTGTTTCCACCTTTTTTTAGTTCAGGTTACGTTGCTTTGTGATAAAAACACGAATTTTTGTGACCTTATAACTTCCACTTTCACTTCTTTACCCACTACAGCCCCACGTTAGATAAGGATAAATTTACATTTCAAATACAGTGTTTAAGGATATAACACTAGTTTTAGATGAAAAGAGAATCAATTAACCCGGTAAAATTTATAAGTATTAACTAGTGTGTTGATAAACTAGAAAATGGGGTTACTTGGACCCAAACAAGGAAGTGGGTCCAATTAATCCCTAGTCACATTTTTGATTAGACATTCTCAAATTTCACTGCAAAAATAATTAATATCATTACTTCATGCCGGGTTCCTTTTATTAAATGGTTAAACCGGTTCATGTGCATTAATTTGCAGATCTGATACCAAAACTGCCCCAAAATTACAAGAGCTCTCCTGGGAGTAGAAAGTATGCGGATTTTTACAGCTGAAAAATTAGAGAATGTTTAAATGCTGTGAGGTCAGGAGAAATGTCTCAGAGAGATGCCTCAACCCACTTTAAAATTAGTAGGTCCACTATAAAAAGGAGATTGAAGAATGGTTTATTGAACAAACCTGGACATCCAATCATATTTACTAGTAAAGAAGCGTTGGACTGTGCCAGTACCATAAGTGCCAATCATAAGTGCCAGTCATAAGTGCCTGTGCCAGTCATTTAGACAAAATTTGTGATTTTAGATTTCCCGTAGACGAAATGGACTTTCGATTTATTGTCAAGTCTTACCTTGCAATGCATGGAAGATCAGTGAAATGTTTCCAAAACAAAATCCCTGGGCGTGACTGGGTAATATTAGTTTTGTAGACGCATCCACTGTTAACAATCAGATTTGCAAATAAAAAGGGATTTGTTTTCTGTTTTAATGTAAAATAATTTTTTCATACATTAGCCTATATTTTTGTTTCAAGGTCCCAGGTGCTACTTGAGTCCACTACCTATTTGAATTGTATATTTCATGTAGAATGTAGGTTGGGTCCAAGTAACCTCAATCAGGGGTTACTTGAACCCAAATTTCATTAATTTATTAAATATATATATAATTAAAATTTTGGTTTGAAAGAGACCCAAAATCCTGGGGAATCTTCAAATAAGTTGTTCAAATCAGGTTATCAGCACAGATATGTTTTTAAGGCTATCGTTGGGTAAGAAATGTACAAAAACCTTCACTTTTTAGGTCCAAGTAACCCCAATCTACGGTATTACTTTTGGGTTTAACGGAAATTGTTTCTTTCAAACCACATAAACTGTTCTATGTTTAAAACATAGAAAACCGAACGCTGTTTATCAAGAAATACGATCCCATGAATAGTTTTCATAGCAGTACACTAAGTTCCTCTAATAAAATTAATTTGCCTAAGAACAATTAATTTAAACATATTCATTAGAAGTATTGTGGACGCACATCTACCCACAACGCTAGATTTGTAGGAGTTAGAATAATATATTCTGTATATCCTTTTTCTGGATATACAGAAAGCATGTAAATGGGATTAAAATGCATATAACGATCGCATTTGTTTTGAATAGGTAAAGTGTTTATTTGGTTTGCTCTATACCTATCCAAAACAAATGCGATCGTTTGGAATCTATGTAATGAATTCTTTACACTGTGATTCTTGCTTGATTTATTTATGGAATGGATCGAACCGCGCTTCTGCTGTATCCTCTGTGCTTTGAATTCTATGAATGAAACCCGCTAAAAGTGAATCTGAATGAGATGAAATCCTTATTTTCAGAGAAATATATTTGCATGTTTTGTGTCCGACCTCAGCTTTGCTCTCGATAATCGACGTCATTTCTAGGGGGGAAATATTTACTTGGGTGTAATGCCAGGCTTGAGTTTAGATTCAGACTTTACAGGTATAGGAAATCTTACCTTTTTAGGCAGTTACAATAAACAAACTTATCTATATTTGTAAAGATTGTTAAATACAAAAGTGAAACGTTAGGTGACTGTTGACAAAGACTAATAATCCCTTATATAGAATTGAATTTTATTTGATTCTGTACTTTCCGGTAAGAGTTTTACTTAAGATATCCTGTCACTGCTTTTCTTTTTATAAATAATTATACATAAGACCGAATAACCCACATGCAAGTGAGAATGTGTGGATTCGATCCCATGTACGCAAGCTTTTTAATTTAAAGAATTGATGCAGCTGACCTCACAGTTTTTTAAACCCTATATTAATCTATAGATTATTCTTCTAATTTTATATTTTAATACGCATGAGATAATTCATATTTCTAAGATTTTTAAATTTTAATTACTTATTGTATCTTGAAGTAAATATTTAAATAAAAGTATGTTTTTTTTAAATTTTGGAATATTTAAAAGTTACTATTTTACATAACTTTAAGAAATTTGGGGAAAATTTCTACCAAAAACTTCATATTTTATTAAAAAATTCGTAAAATGAAACCTCCTGGGAGTTTATTAAAAGAAGCTTTAGCAGTTAATTATGCTACCATTGGGTAATGTTTTTTTATATTTTGCAGTGTTAATTTTGACAGCAATCTTAATGTTATTTAAAAAGTTTCCCGATGCGTCCATTACTTATATAATTTTCGGGAAGTCACAATAGTACCGTCGAATAGTTTTTAGCTACTTCATATCAAAATGAGACCTAACTACCCTATTGTTTAAGAAATTTTGTGATGTGGTAACCCCCGAACATGTAATCTTTCACTCTTAACTGCCCAGCAGTATATATACACTTTTAAGCATTTTTTCAGGTGCTAGGATCCGGTTCGTCTTGATAAATTCCTCTTCTTTATGCGTTCCTTTCCTTTTAGTCCATCTAAAATATTCCTTTTCTGGCGATCATGGAAAAATTTCAACAAACAAGTCTTCAAGATCTCGTGTGTTAAAATAAACCTGGAAAACCACAGGAATATAGGCTGTCATTTTTGATTTCCTGAATTTGAGGACTTTGATCAAGGTTCTGAGAACTCCATTATAATTAATGTCCCGTCAGTTGTTTCATTCAACATTCGTCTTCATTGCTTCAGCTCAATCTTCTCTATGTTGCAACAGCCACCCAATTAAAGTAATTGTTTCAAGGCTTGGACGGACCTTCCCTTTTGCTGCTGTATCGGTGAAAGCTTTCGAAACTAAAAGTTTGATGCCCGGGGCCGTGAGAGTAACCCAGATTTTGCTTCGTCTGAGGATGGACCAACGCCCATTTTAGGAAGATGTCTTCCATCCGGTTGACCTGGAGGAGCTTGTTAATTTAAAGTTCACTTTCTTCAAATGATCTGGGTCATCTCACCTTTTTCTTTCCTTCATTTTTTTTAACATTATACTTTTGTCTTTCAGCTTAATCACTGTATAAGCAAAGGGACGATTGCAGAATCTCTTTCCATATTAGAAAGTGGATAATGGTCATTCGTTGATAATATTGTGGTAGAAATGGGATTATCTGTAAGCCTGATGAATTAGAAATTTTACATAGATGAACATTAGCTTTTTGCCTTCTTTTTTTCGGTGGAGTAAAGTGGTTGTTACAAATGGATTACAAATCAGGGTCTATTATATCACACTCTATTTAAATAAAATAACCGGAGGGTATGTAGGGAGGGCCTATTTGCCGTTTTCATCCATTGTGACCGTTGAACCAAAATCATTTATTGTGAAACATTTATCTTTCTTGTTCAACTAAAAGTTTTTAAGTAGCTATATGAAACGGTTCTAAATTTTTATATTCAAATCTTAGATCCAAAATCTTCATTTACGACGCAAAAATAAAAATAATAAAAAATTAACACAATTATAAAATAGGACTGTTGGGGACAAGGATAGTATTTTATTTATTTATATAATGAATGTATGTCTTGAGTATTTATGAATACATTTATTTTCTAACCGGTTTATAATAATAGTTATGTATTATAGACATTTCTTCTATTTTTGAGGTACTTATTAGGAAGAATTTTTCCACATTAATAGTACCTCTTCTTTGAGGCTAACACTATCTTCGTTTTCAGATGACGTTGTAAATGAGTATTAGTGGTATGCTTTCCTTACATATTTTTTTCTGTTACTTGTTTGTTATGATTCATAGTATGGCAACTACAATAAATGAATATTTCAAGCATACTTTCCTATAATTATGATGTTTAAATATTCTGGTTTTTATTGAATTTTTTATTTTAAAGTCAGGAATATATGAAGCACTTGAATGTAGGAACTAAAGAGAATGATCAGCATCAGACATCTCTATGTTAATCCTGTACTGGAAATATTATGCAAGTACTGTAGTACTAAAATATGCTGGATACTAAGTATACTAAAATATGCCGGATAAAAAATACGACATTTTTAAAAATTACATTTTATGTAAAAGATCATACCCGATGAAACCTTGTAAATGAGGGGGTGAGATTTTTCAGGCCCGAACGCTTTAGATATCCGTCTTAACCTATATATAAGGACCCCCATTAAAAAAAAATTTCCCCGGGAATTTTCTCTGGTTTTATATTTTTCAGGGGGGGGGGACTAAGGGTGTAGAAACCCTTAACCCCTAGTTTAAATAAAAATTGATAAAGTTTCATTAGTGAAAACATTACAAAACTGCAAATCATTTAAGTTAAATTTAGACGTCTTGTCAGCCTTAAATAACGCTCATTTCACATATAATTAAACGTACGATAAATAGCTAAAAACTGCAAAGGAATATAAATATATAAAAGGTTTAGTTTATAATAATAAAAAATGCAAAAATATAAAATAATAAAGAGGTATTTATGGTTTAAATAAAAATATATTAATTTTTAACAAAAATAAAAAAATTCAATTAGATAATGAAAAATTAATTCTTTAGTATATATATTTCATTGTTTATTATTAATATTTTACTTGTAACTTTTTTGTCAAAAATTATTTCTTTTATTTCTTTGTGTCAGAAATACAAACAAATAAACTACTTTCAGAAGAATGATTTATACCTTTCAGTTAATTTTATCTGTTTTCTTTCAGACGTATAGAGCTATTTCTGTATCATTCGAAGTAGTTATATATTGTATAAATGACAAAATCTTGTGTATAGTTTAATTATTTTTTTCTTCTAATTTCCATTAGATCTTTTTGAATTTTCTTCCTTATATCACAGACGATATTATTCTATGATATAATGTTATAATAATTTCCAAGGAGTGTTATTATTATTCTTTAAAACCTCTCAAATGTTCTCAGGTTAGAAAAATTCTGAGCTCTGCAAGAACGAGGTAGCTTTGGTAGGCAAAGCATTGGTTTTGATGCCATTATGTAGACATTCAAAAGTAAAAAATTATTAACCTAGCGTTTGGCCCAAAAGATTGTAGTGTGTTAGTAACATGGATTTTCCTTTGATTGTACTGAGATTGGCTCGGTGTTCATAAAGTGTTAAAAATTATATTAAATTATTTTATATGACTTTATAATTAACTGTCTCATACCTCCTTGCTTGTCTCATATTCTTGACTTCATCACTGGCAACGCCTTACTCCAGCAGAAGACTAAAACTTCATATCAGACATCCAGTGCTGCAACTACTGTAGTTGAAGAAAATACTTAAGATCTCTATCTGCATCTTTCCAACTATCAAATAAGCCTCAGGGAAAGGAAAATTAGCTTAAATTTTACAGCAATGCGGTAGTCATTTAGAAATGGTTAAGACTTCTCTTTAATCCGTGCAATAACTTTGGCATAATTGTATAATTTGTCTAATATTCTATTTATTAATCAGCCACAAGAGGGCCTTTTCCAATATCGTATCATACACATCGACTCTTTAGCAACGCCCGTCATCTAAATTGAATTGAAATGATTTCCGTTTCTAAAACTCCCAAGGAAATGATAAACACATGCTGATCATGACAATTAACTATGATTCGCTCCGATTAGATCCAATGTTGTCGCTACGCCCGTAAAAGACAATGAGAAGGCTTAGGTCTGAACAGTTTAGATTTCTTCATTAGATACTTCCCATTGTCTTTCTCTCTGGGTAGTCAATCAAAATGGCAGTACACAATGAGTTTGGTCAATGGAACTAAAGCATGACAACGACTGTGTCCTGATCGTTGCAAGAACACTCATTTACAATGTCACCATTTACTGGCTATCCTTATCGGGTCTTTCATCTCCCCGCTGCTGCAAGGGAGGTTCTTCCTGATTTGTTCCTTAATATAATGGCCGTTGTCGCTTGTACCACAAATTTTGACAACGCCCTGGTGCGACAGGAAGTCTATTCTCGAAATGGATATGGAACGTTCTACATTCTTTTATCGATGGCGACTTGATTCAAGAGCACATTTTGTGAACCACCCTAACTTACTGCTTTCACGCAATGTTTATACTATCTCTGAAACACTTACGTAGCAGTTCAATAGAAAAGTTCTAGAACATAGTTGATGATAAATATAGTTGATGACTAAATATCTGTTATACCCAAACATGTCCTAAGAGCTATTTTTTTCAATGCAGCATACTTTTGACTCATTCACACCATCAAAACTTCGAAATCTTGTTGGCTACTTTATAGGAGCACCATTTAGGTGAGCCATCATTGTTCGCCTAGAGGGGACAACACAGGAAAGTCCAAGTATTACTCGGGATGTGAACCAGCCCACTGCACGGAAGCTCACGATGCTAACCACTAAACCATGCGGGTGGTCCTAGGCGCTATTAAAGAGTATAAATTTTCAGATCCATAAATTCAAACTTCATTAAACAAGGTATCGCAAAAGCATGGGTAAAGTAAAAAGTATAAATCTTAAGTGAAAATGATAGTAAACCTTCTTCTGCGTGAGCACCTAAGACTGATCTTTGATAAAAATAACCCTGGAGATGAGTTGTTTGAATTAACACTTACTCGTGTCGCTGGGATAGGTCAGATGATAGAACATCGATATCAAGATTAGGTGACACGGATTTAAATCCATTACTGGATGACTGTCATTACAGTTGTATCCAACTTTTTAAAAACGAATATTGAATATTAGTCCAATATATAATATAATTTCATGGTATAAAATATCAACACCATCAAAAGTAAATAAATAAATATGTTCAAGCCAATGTCCTAAATAGTTAATAAAGGGGAGAAATACGTAAGGGAGGTCGCTGTACTTAGGCATATCGGTGAGCTAGTTCAGTTGTAGAATACCGGCTTTTAAGGTAAGAGCCACGGGTTAAAATCATATTCCTGGCAGACAGTCGTCATTACCTGTTTTCTATTTCCATCTCATATTTTTCCTTTTCATGAAATTGCTTCAAATTTTTATGTAACTTTTGCTGTATATAATGATGTCACGAGGTCCCTGGAGAATAACTGAGGATAATAGTTCCAACATCATATGGATTTTTACTAACAAACTTTCCATGATTCCGCATGTAGTAAAGTACTTTTTCATTTAAGAATGAAAAATCTGATCATGAGGCTTTGGCTGCTGCCTTATTTTTATACATGAATATATTTAAAATTGAATGTACCCTGTCCGTCGATGAATTCGATAATTTAAAGTATTTTAGTTGTTCAACCAACATATTGACAAAATAGGCTTCACCTTATGTATTCTTCATATTTACTTTGTAATAAGACGCCGACCCTGGTGGCAAAGGTTGCCACACGCAGGCAAAACGGAAAGAATCAGAGGAGCATCTTACGACTTCCTTGAAAGAGATATTTTCACCCTTTCCTCTATTATAATTCATTAGTGTGTGGATTAATCGCTTTTAAACAACATGTAGTCCAGGCGTAGAAGAAAGATTTATAAAATTTTGAATAGATAGCTCAAGTTTCATGAATAAAACTTTACAAAACAGTTCCTTGTTGTTTGAAATTTGAATTTTCATTTCCTCAAAAAAAAAATCGTCTCTTAAGCTTGATAAGGTAATTAATACCAGCCTGCAGGCTATAAAGAGAAGAAATACAAATTTGCTTCCGATAGGACATAAACTATTATGAAAGTTGCCAAAAGCTAAAGCTGTTTTGTGACTACTATTTGGAGCATTTGGTATGTACCTGAAAGTTTATTGTTAGAACCAATATCTCTTCATTACAATAAGCGCTATAAATTTTGAGTCCTATCACAACGCTTGAATTATAATGTACTAAAAAGTATTTTCTATACTCGAAATTTTGAGTTTTTATTGAGACTATTCTGTTGTGTTCCCAGTAAATGTACTATGATGGGAAGAGAAACATGTGATTGCAATATTCTAATTCAGTCATTAGCAAAATTGAAGGATCATCACACAAAGATGGTACAATGCAGGGATTATACACATGATAGAGTTTGAAGTCATCGTAATCTTTTATTGTAAGAAAGGTTAGCTGCTTTTCAGAACATGTTTGCAATATTGTATATTTTTAGGGATTTATGCCGACAGAACCATTCAACCCTCAGATATCAATGAAAATTATATTGGGTTAGAAACTGTAATTTAATATCGTTTAAATCATTTTTTATGTTCCACTATATGTAGTTGGTACAGAAGTATGCCAAAGAACTGTAATACAAAAATGTTAACATATATGGCTTCCATATGTATGTAAGATAAAATATAAGGAAACACTTCCAAACCTTATTAAAAACCTCACATTTTTATAGTACAACATCTTTTTCCTATTCAAGGATTTGCAGAAGTTACCAAATAATTTTATAATCGTGTTATTGGCGTAAAATTTCCTTTCAACATTATATTACAATCCAACTAATTAAAACTACTGTCTAGCATCAGTGAAAATCACAACCAGGCTTTTACACATACAAGTAGTCAAAATATATGAGTTGCAAGTCACTATTCTCTATCTAAATCGAAATATTTATAAGAATTGAATAATCTGGAGAAATATTAACCAGAGTGTATGCATGCCAATCAGTGACTAAAATTCAAGTCCTACCTTCAAATCCTCCAAATCAATTAACGCTTGTTTTCATGCGAATGACTTTCTTTTACGTTGCCAGCTTTGAAATTAAGTCCTTGACCACATTCAAGTAAATTAGATAGTTTTTAGTTCTCTACTATTTTTGTTTGAAAGGAATACCCACTTTGTTACTGAAATAATGTAAACTTGATGTTGTACTTTCAACTTTCGAACCATTTAATCACTGAAACGTTTAAAATATTAATTGCATTTCATATGACGTTTAAAATTATTTAATAAAAATATAATAAAACTTATTCTATTATTGAAGTCATATATATATATATATATATATATATATATATATATATATATATATATATATATATATATATATATATATATATATATATATATCACTTCAATAATACTATAAGTTTTATTATATTATAATACTATGACACTACTACACAGGGAAAACTCAATAGTCGGCCACCCCTATTCAGCGGCCTCAATCAAAACGGCCACTTTTTTCGGAACCATGACTGGCTGCCATAGAGAAGTTTTACTGTATATAAAATACACTGCTGGCCACCCGAATTGCAACACCAAGAAAGACAAGAGATATCACGACAAAATTTATTTTTTAGATAACATGCTGACCAAGTATCAAATGATTAAATTTATAGACTTCTGTGAAGAGTGGTTCCTGCCAAAATCAGTAGCCAGAGTAGCCGCCATTGTCTTAGATCACGGCTGCCACACGCCTCGGCATTGTTTCAAAGAGACTTTGGATGAGTTCTTGGGGTACAGCAGACCAAGCAGCTTCCACACGTTGCCAAAGTTGATCTGCTGTGGCAGCTGGGGATGGAATCTGGGTCAATCGTAGGGCAACCATGGACCACATGTTTTCTATCGGCGAAAGATCCGGAGAGCGAGGCGGCCAGGGAAGCAATTCA